>NW_019292025.1:10345-36691 GCF_000500325.1 Leptinotarsa decemlineata
TTTTATTTATTCAATTGTTATATTTTTACTTGTAGTTTATTTCACTATTATTTCATTTCAGGTTTATTTTGCTTAATAAAATTGTTTTTTTTGTATTATTCTTTTTCAGTTGTTTCAGGAATTTCAAATCATTTTATATAGTAGACAATGGAAGTCCGAACCAGTGAAATTCATCATGAAAAATTGTCAATCACCTTCAAACAAACGTTAAAAATTCAGCTTTTTTGTTGCAACAGCCATTTCACATACAGCTTCTTTCGATTATCGAGGCATATACTCGTTACATTCAATGAATAGTATGAGCGCTGTTCTCACGGAGGAGTCAAGTATTGAAGTGTAGCAGTGTACAATCCGTTGCTTCCTAGAGTGGAATCAATGCAGTGATTATACCAAATCATAACTACAAATATGGAACCATAAAGACTAGATAACAAACAAAATCATTCCCATAATGTTGTCGATAGCACAATATCCACAAGCACCAATTTGCTAATTGAATTCCATCTGGAAATCAGAACAACGACAGTAAAACTGGTCATATTCCTATAAAACTTTATAAGATTGCTGACTATTCAAAGACATTTCATTACATGAGTGTATATTCCACATTCAATTTTTATCGACCTCTATAATAGAATGTTCCAACTATTTACATCTATATCTAGCTATACTAATATAAATGTGAAAGTTTGTGAGGATGGACGTATGTATGTATGTACCTATGTTTGTGGCTCTTTCACGCCTAAACGACTGAACGAGTTTAGATGAAACTTCACATGAATAAAGTCTATACATCAGAATAACATATAGGTTACAATTTACAAAGGTTTTGTGCGATTTTGGTCATAATATAACGATAAGTATGAAGTAAAGTCGGAAAAATTCTCACTCCCTGAGTGCTATCTTGGCGTGCGCTACCTGTACCGTTGGAGTTACATGCAGATAATGTACCGTAAGACTGTTCCTCTTGAATAGTTCAAAATGAAAGTCCGCGATAGCATATATCTACCTCTTATGTGGTAGCCACTACTGAGCCATAAATACAATTGAATTGGATACTTTTTACAATGCACATTTTAGAATATCTGTCAAATTTTTATGAAAATTGATACAACTGTCGTTTTAAGTATTCCATACAGATAAACTTCGTTTTCAACACTGAGTAATTTGGACGAGTCATTTAAAAGTTATCAAGCCGTCGCGTCGCGTCTACTTTAAGACGACGGGGGACGATGCGCTGGGCTAGAGGGGCGGTCTGAGCAATGAAGCGCCATCGCCGAGTACGCGACACAAATGCGTGAGGGGAAAGGTCATTGACGGTTGTGTTATTATTGCGAATTACTTTATAGGCACCATAATTCGATTCTCGAAGCTATTCATTACTTTGTGCAGTTGGCTGTTGTTTCAGTTACTGTATTTTGAAGGTAAAACATAAATTACCATCTGTTGCCGAAGCTACTGAACCTATATTCTTGAAATATGCAGGTAAGTACTTTATACAACGCTTTTCATGATGAGCGTTAATTACCCGTTTCTGACAAACTATTCAACCGATCAACCTGAAAATTTCACAGTATGCATAAATCAATATGACCTACACGCCTAAGATATTTCAGACGGAGCGACGTTGTCGCTTCTGCTATAAAGTAGCGGCTTCTTTGATTTTTCGAATGGAACACCCCGTATATAATACCACATTATGATTCATTATCACTTTGTCAACAAATTCATATACTATTTCCCTATACCTATCTATTACCGTTTAGAAGATATAAATTAATTTCGATATTTTTTTAAGATAAACTTCGTTTTCAACACTGAGTAATTTGGACGAATCATTTGAAAGTTATCAAGCCGTCACGTAGCGTCTACTTTAAGACGACGGGGGACGATGCGCTGGGCTAGACGGGCGGTCTGAGCAATGAAGCGCCATCGCCGAGTACGCGACTCAAACGCGTGAGGGGAAAGGTCATTGACGGTTGTGTAAGTATTGCGAATTACTTTATAGGTACCATAATTCGATTCTCGAAGCTATTCATTACTTTGTGCAGTTGGCTGTTGTTTCAGTTACTGTATTTCGAAGGTAAAATATAAATTACCATCTGTTGCCGAAGCTACTGAACTTATAATCTTGAAATATGCAGGTAGGTACTTTGTATAGCGTAAATAAGCATCAAGGAAGTGGAGCAGAAACTCCCATCACCGAGGGGGAAAAAGGGGTTCAAATATTGTATTGAATTTCGTCAGTAATGAAGTAGGAAACCTGAAGTTGAAGTTGAAAAATATTGTACCTAATCATTGCACATTAAATTTTTATGCAGTATCGTATGATGTTGTTTAAATCAAGCATAGATCTTTTACTCAGAATCTGAAATGTTTTCTGAAGCCTCTCACACATTCATTCTTTCCGATCCTCTATGAAAATATTTTGGTGTCCTAACGTAAAAACAGAACCCCAAGATTTTTCAGTTTTTTGTTCCTTTCCTCAACAGTCTTTTCGTGTATAAATCGAAAGGGCTATATTCAAGTACTTCTTTATCATTCGCGTCAAAAATATCGACTGAACTAACACATTTATCAAAGTGACAGCTGACACTATAGAGTTTAAAACTTCCTTACCTTTGACCTCACTTTTATGATTGTTTATAACTCGTTAGGGCTATACTTGCAACGGTGCTAGTGCAAATATAACTAACAAAAATCAATGTCGGTATTTTTGAAATCAATGGGAGGTTACAAAATATTTTGAATCAGGAAAGGAATCGTATTTCGTCTAAAAAAAATTATTTGTAAATTGCAAAGCGCTTTCAGCTGTTACGCCATCATCAGTGCGATACCTGCAAGTAAGTAATATTCAATGATATTGATTTTAATTTCAGATTGAACTTTAAATTCTTTCAATACCGTAGAATTACTTACTCGTCAAGTATATACAAGAAGATCCTGCTGTCTTAAGGTATACAACTTTAGTAAAAACCACTCTGAGTGGACATGAACATGAACATCACAATAACCAGACATTTGCACATAATATGAATATTTTTGTTTGAATATTTTTAAAATTATTTTCAAAGAAAACCATCTCCAACGTGCCGAATACGANCAAATGATGGGGTGAAAATAATAACAAATAATTTGAATGTTATAAATAATATGTATTATCGTGTAAAAAACAATTCTTATTCAAGTGCAGCGCAAATTAAAATAGTTACATATGGAAATGGTGATTGTATGAAGTTTGAGAGAGGTGGTGAAGGTTGGTTAGAAAAGATGTCAAATTCTATTGATTTAGATATAGAGTTGTAGGATTCACAACACCTATTTAGGGGAGAATTCAAATAGTAATTAATTTTACTTTGATTTGTTTGGAATGATTATAATCCTCTGGCATACAGAGGTACATTAATCAATTGATTCAATATAGAACTGGCTGTCCAAACAATTATTTATTATTTTATATAGGAACTTAATATCAGCTTTTTGGCGTGTATCCGTCAAAGATATCATATTGAGTTGTATTTGAATTTGTAATGAATCTTTGAGATTATGAAAGAACTTTCTATTGATATAGGCGACAAATGATTAACGGAAAAAACAGATTTCAAACAGATTTTTTTAAATAGATATAAGTGAAGAATTTTTGTATAAATTCAAGACTTCCAATATACGAGATATACAGGGGGTTTCCAAATAACTGAAGCACTGAGCTGACTATTTACATAGGCCATGCAAAGTGTACGAACAGAGTTAGTATTACGGAAGTCGTGACAAGTTCTGAGCAGAAATCCAAAAGCTTTGTTGGCTTTTTTGTCCTTATAGGACACCACTGCAGTAACGTGAGTTACAAATACAGAAGGTAAAAAAAGGGAGTTTTATTTCTCAGTTATCATTCATAATAATCATATGCGAAACTTATGACGTAGAAATGATAACTACAACGTATCATCTATCATATTCTGGATACTTGCAGTCCTGAAAAGATATTCCCTACCCTTTTGTTTGTTTGAAGGTGATTGGCAATGTTTCATGATGAATTGAATTAGTTCAGACTGATAAAAGAAAAGAAGAATTGAAGAAGAATAGCTGAAAAAACAATTATAATAGGCTGAAAACCTGAAATGATATAACAGTGAAATAAAATACGAGTGAAAATAGAACGATTGAACAAAACCTAAGAATGAAAATAAAAAGGTAAGAGATTCAAGCCAAGTTGATCACGACGTTTCGATTGTTAGTATCTTCAGTCGTCTTCGGGTGATTTCAAATTATTTTATATGATATCAATCATTATTCAGCCAACATCATAAAAAAAATATCGACATGATCAACATAGTTGATAGCTATTCCTCTCTCGAAAACGGTACGTCTAACAAGTAGGGTTGAAAAAAACCGAAGTTGCCTTTTAAGGGATGCAAGATAATGTTATTCTCAGATCGACTATTTTACCAAACGTTTCTGAGGTATTTGCAAAAAACTGAAAATATCAGATTTTGTTTCTTGCTCTACCGCCTCCATTTTCAGTACTATAAAAAAATGACGACACAACTTTTTGCTTTATTTCATGTTTTCCATAATCTGGTTCAACCCATTTTTCAATGCGACGTTTTGTTCAATGAAATCCATCACCAATATTTTTTTTGATACGAACCTGTAGGTATATTTTTTCATACATTTTCATACATTCATACATTGACATATCACAACATATCTATTTCTCGACGTTTTTTCCCGAAACCACATCATCAATATTCTATCATTTAACTTTTTTTATTGAGTGAGAAATCAAATATCAAACTATTGTTGTAATACATAGTTAACAGTATCGTTAATACATCATATTGAAAAAAAGACAGTTGCGAAAGAAAAGTAACGAAATAATAAATAATAGAAAATGAACACCATAATGGAATGTCTCATGTTACATTTTTTAAGTTACCGTCTCACGCGATATCGCATCAAATGTTCAAATTGTCTTCCATCATTTCTTAAACAAATACTTGCTCTAGAAATAGTGTGCTTGTGGCAGTTCTCTAAAATCTGTGGAGGGATAGCGATGCAGGCACTCCTTATTGAATCTTTCAATTCTTCAGAGTTCACGACTCCAACTGACCTCCCTGTGAATTTAGATCAGTAGCGAGTCTACAGAGGAGATGGATGTCGAGTTTACGACTCCAACGGACCTTACCGTGAATTCAGTTCGGGAGCGAGTCTACAGAGGGGGTGGATGTCGAGTTCACGACTCCAACGGACCTAACCGTGAATTCAGTTCGGGAGCGAGTCTACAGAGGAGATGGATGTCGAGTTCACAACTCCAACTGACCTCCCTGTGAATTTAGATCAGTAGCGAGCCTACAGAGGAGATGGATATCGAGTTTACGACTCCAACTGACCTTCCTGTAAATTCAGTTCAGGAGCGAGAGCGACGGCGTACGCAAAATCTGTCTCGGGCCGGGAAACTAACCCCCATGAGAAGGTTAGCAAACGTTTGCGCTCAAGTGAGGTATCACCAAAACCAGAGGAGAAAAAGCCCTGCAGGGCTGAATCTAAGGCATATCAGGTGTAGCTGACTTGCAAAACCCTCATATGGGAAGGTTATCGTGGGTATCAATGTGGGAATCTTGCAACTTGACTATCCGACTACCTCAATAACAGAGCATATACTTTGTGCCTGCCCCGCTAGGGACCAAATCAGGTCTTTAGAGTTCGGCAGAGCCGTACTCTTACTATCTGACCTGGAAGACCACTCACCATACAAACTAATCGGCTTCGTTAAGAAGCTGGGTTCGTTTGGCCGAGTGAGAATAGGTGTAAGCCACAAAAAAGCCTTGCGGGTTGCGGTGGAGAGTCGAATCAACCCAGTCACTTTGGACCTAACCCAACCTAACTTCTAGAGAAACGGGAGCAAATATTAGTTTTTCGTTATATATTTAGAACATTTTGGACAGCTGGTTCGTGATAAACATTCATATGTCATATCAACAACAACATTTATGTCTTCCGTTAATATCGTATCTTTCATTCAATTTTGTTTTTGTCTCTAGGCAACTATGAATCAAATGCCCAATTTTATTGCGAAAGGGTCGGCTGGATTGTATAGATATCACAAGGGTGAATTTTTTTTATTGTCATGTTTTTTCAAAATGGTTGATGAAACCTCTTATTTGGGTAATTTGGGTGAAGAGTGAAGCGGCTGATTTTACATTTTGGATTATCAAATGAGTCTGAAATGATTACTTCATTTCAAGATATTTCTATCGGAATCTTTTCGAATAGTATGTTGTTCATCCACGAAAATAACATCGGTACTAGCTAGAAAATTGAGAATGGCGAGATGTTGGTCAAAAAATTACTTGCAATATCGGAGATATGTTTATATCGGATTTTCAACTGATTGTGGAAGGTTCTGTCAGTTAAATTCAAAACCATAGGCATTTAAAGATTTTGAGCCAGAAGGTTCTTTTTGTATTAATTGACTCATCAATATATGAATTCAAAAGTACATCAATTATGTCTATATTGAAGAAGAAAGTAATACATATCATGAAATTATGAAACAACAAAAATTAATCGGCGTTCCGGGGATACTTCATTGATNACAGAACAAAATAAAATTCTTTTCTTCAAGTCTGTAAGCGATAGCCGTAGAAATCGAAAGAAAATTATAATCCTCTGGGCGAAACTATCAGAATTTGTTATACAAGTTACGAATAGTGTGCCTGGTTTTAGGTAAGTTTCAGATACCATAATAAATTATTGTTGGTTCTCTTATTCATTGTTTAAATGTATTTTTAATCAGTTTTTCATGGTTTTAGTTTTTTTAATTCGACAAAACGCTGATAGCTGACAGCAGCAAATTCAATAGAGATCGAATAAAATTAGCTTTCTCACATTCTACCTTTATTATCGAACCAATCCTATTACATCTGGCGCCCAATGTGGGGCCAATAGGGTATCATGGAGAAAACCCCTCAAAACCAATACAATTTGAGGAGAAAAAATGCTCAGTCCGGAGCGGAAGCCATACCAAAAATACGAGTTCCCCGAATTACATTGGATCAAGGAAATAGTCATACGGTAACCTCTCAAGGTTACCCAACTGGTATGAGAACTTCTTTTTTTACGACAGAGGCTCGAGAAAACCAAGAAAGTTACATTCGAAATACAGTCACGCAAAAACCGGTGCCCTCGGTTCCATGGAGTGAGCCGATAGTACAGGAAAACCCTCTTGGTTTGCGTTTGCCCGAAGAGAAATTACAACAATCAGCGAAAAATTTGAATTCTCAGCAACAGTTGTTCAATTCAAGTGTTAGAAATGTACCATTGACACCTTTTTCTTTGAGAACAAGTAGGAATCTTGATGTCAATAATCGTTTTTCACTACCACCTAATGATGTATTACATAAAGGAATTGATCCGAGGTTTGAGAAAGATATTCTAAAACAGTTTCAGAGAGTAAATATTCTCGATAATCAGATTTCAAACAGTAATGTAAGGAAAAATGAAAATAATAGGCCACATAATGGCTCTCAGTATAAAAATTTCTTTTTACATAATCAAAATAGGGATAAAATACAGCAAAACATATCATTGTCAGCTGAATCTTCTCGTAATTGTAACTTGGATAGGCATGAATTAATATTAATAGTTACGCAAGTAGTAAGTATGCTACAAAACTCACCTAACACCAGCAACATCAATCAAAACAATTTTCGAGCAAAAAATAGTAGAAATACCAACCAACTTGATTTTGTGGGAAAACTCCCAATTTTTGAAAATAGAAATACATTAAACCCAATATTAGAATATTAGAATATTTTTATAGAACATCCCAAGTTCCATTTGAGCACTTCAAATATGTCATTTCAAATCATATCAAAGGTGAGGCATCTTTATGGAGTCAGGCATATATAAATAAAATATCAGATGTTGAAAAATTTAAATTCGCATTCAAGTAACAGTTCTGGAATGAGGACATACAGGATGAGATGCCAGAGAAACTGAGGAAGAGTAAGTACGAAGGTGAAGGTTCACTTGTTCAGCATTTTTTATATCTGATGTCTTTGACACAACAGTTAGCGAGCCACCAAACTAAACTAATTTTAGCGAAAGAGACATTACAGGGTCGTGCCGCTCGGAAAAGCTTCCGGCATCCATCTCGTCCATACAAATAATATAAACTAGGTGATCTCGTATTGCTGCGGGCAAATAATTTATCTTCTGCCATTAAAACCAAAACCAAAAAGTTTTTACTCGTTTGAAGGGCCCTATGGAATAAAAAAGCAGGTTAGTCCAGTTACATATATTCTGCAATATTTAGATTCGGAAAAAGAACGTGGTATATTACAACCTCATCTTAGATTTAGTTAGTGTATAGATGAAATGAATTATTTGTGAGCTGTTCAAAAATAGTTATGTATTGATTATGAATAAAGGTTATTTGAAATAAATCATTCACGTTGATTCTAATAGTGAATAACACTTGACGGTTTCAGATGTTGATCTATTGAAAACATTTTTCCATATCAGAACAAAAATACTGTTTTTCGACGCACGTTCCGCTTACCAGTAGATGATAGATTTGATCGTGAAACACTATTTTTATTATTGGATGAGTAACGTGTTTCAATAGAATCGATTCATTAATTCATCAAGTTTCAAAAGAATTGAAAAGTTGACAACGAATATTATTTCGAAACACTGAAAATTGATTTTTCCAGCTGATGGAAAATAATCAGTAAAGTGACACCTTTCCATTCACTTGTCTCCATAGTCTATGTTTTCTTCACTGGGTTCGTGACTGAAAACTTCAATGTCTGAAAACTGGTCTTTGAAGGATTCAGAGTTATGAGCGACGTCACTAACTTCAGAATTTTACATTTTTTCTTTGTTTTAATATAGTATGATGACACTTCGAAAAAATACAAAATGAAATTATGAAACTACGACAAAAATCAATTGGCGCTCCGGGGCGACTTCATTGATTCCAGTGGCGCATTTACTTTTTCAGCTGCAGGAAAATCGGAAAAAACCTGAACCAGACTACATTATCTGAAGATCTTGATCTGCCAATCTCTCCCATAAAACAAAATTTAGGGTGTCCCCAGAGACTCCAATGAATTCAATACATCGCAGAACACTTAGTGACACGACTGTCGTCAAACATAAACTAGTATGTTTCAAAAATCAATTATATAAAAACATTTCTAACAGCTATTCTCATCAACGAGATTTCTGTGTTTATATTTCTCCATTAAGAGTATGATAACTGAGTACAGCAAAAATATGTTCTGATATAAACAAGTTTTTGCTTCATTCTTGGGATAAGTTCGTTAAAAAGAATCACTGAGTTGACAAACAAAGATTAGTTTTTAACATATACATGAATTTTTGCCGTTTCTCCACTCTTAAACAGCTCAGATAACCAATTCCTTTTCTTGATATTCTATAGACATCAGATGGATAAAAATATATTCAATGAATCGTATGAGAATGAGTTAACCATAGATGTTATTATTTTGAAGTCATATCAGAGTGATGATTTCTCTTCTATTCTAGAAATTTGAAACTTCAAACCAAATAAATGGTCAGTTTCGACTACTGAAAGTTGTTGCTTTTGTTCATGATATACCTACTGCGTTGAAGATTCTTTCATAACACAAATAAAGTATGTAGTTCATCTGATACTTCAAAAATTAAAATAGAAACAATCTCTTTGAGGACGAAATGTTTCGGCAGTCTGCTTCACCATCTTTATACAAAAAATTGTGGGAATCTTCCAATCTTTACCAAAAAATAATCTCTTCTGAAAATATACCCCTTCCAGTCCAACAAATATCTATTTTTGTTGTGATTATATGTGGCACTCATAGAGATGGGTATTAATCATACTCTGCGCAGAAATTCAATCTAAACTATCTTTATTTTTATCAACAAAACTGCAGTACATAATGTCAGTTAGACCGCTTGTATACTACAATTAGCGCCAGTAATTACTACAATTGATCGAGATAAGTGAAGTTAACCTTGTTTGAAAATGTATAAAATGTTGTTTCGTTAACTTGCCGGCAATTATCAGTCCTTGCGATTGACATTCGACGATTCAGCCTTAACATTCAAGCACCTCCTCTAGTAATATCTTCCTGAAGATGTTGATTAACCAGTGAACTATGCGAATAACAGTTAAAATCTGGGATTTTTCATTTCGGGTTATCATAAGGAAACTTTACTTATGTTTTGGTTGGTTGACACATCTAAAAGAGTACTTCGACCCACTGAAGATGTATGCCGCAGTTGTAGTTGAAACGTTCGAAGATTGTAACCAAAGAATACCACGGCAAAACTTGAAAATCAACCAAAACATTGACACCAGCAATGAAGCCTACATTCCTAAACGTTACATACTTGAAATTCAAGTATGTAATACTGCATCATACAAATTAAAACGAAAATTTCAAATGATGATTCTCTAAAGCAGACAAAAGTACACATTTGCTACTTACGTTTTCCTCTTTGAATCCTCGAGGAAAGGTGATTTTTGAATTCAGTATTTTGTTAATATCGTGAAATCGAATTGGAAGTTACATCACAACATAATAGAAGAATGAAAAATTCACTGAAAGCAATGAAAAATCAAATTCGGTAAAAACTCGACAAAGAAGTTCCATACGATCTCAGACGCTGAGCAAGCAAGTCATTATTCAGGTCGGATCGTATCGCTGCTCCTGAAGAATAAAAAATAAGGAATTTGTGTTTACTGGGGCTTCGGCACCTGCTCTTCTGCACGTGCTTCCCTGCACGACTAAGGTACGATCTAGCCGGCTAAGCAGATCAATACCTGTTCGAGTCCTGTTCAAGACCTGAGCGAGACCTGTTCGAGACCTAATCAAAACCTGTTGACCGTTCGTCAGTAACAAGAAGCGTTGCTCTCGACTGGGTGGTCTGTCTACCTTGTATGGCGAGCTGAGAGGCAACCTGACTGGTGTGATGACGTCACAGTCTGCCTGAATTAGGGCTTCATCTACTAACAGAAGATAATCATTATGCTAAGAAGAAGTTCTCTAACTTTGATTGTAGTACTTGTTTTTGATCTGAAGTTTACCTAAGGAATCGTAGTACCCCAATCAATAGTTGTAGCCGACGTAGAAGGCATCGGCTACGTAGTGTTCCTTGTTGGCCTCTTTGCCGTGGTGGTTAGATCAGGTCAGGTTCCTCCACCGCAACCCGCGAAGGTCTATTGTGGATCACACCTTATTCAGACTCAACCAGGTCAGAAGATGTGAGTGCGACTCGGCCAAACTCTGTTGAGCTGACTCGGTCTGCAGCGGGGCATGCACAAAGTATGTGCTCTGTTTTTTCATTTTCCAAACAGAGGCGACACACACTGTCTTCCGACAGTCGGAGTCTCTGCATATGATGATTCAGATGACAGTGACCCGTGAGAAGGCCTGTTGGACATCCTTACTTCACTTCAACAACTGTTTGGTTACAAGTTTCTAAGGGTGAATGAACGCCTTGGAGGGAGCCAATCGTAGAGGTGTACTAGCTTATCGGTGTACTAGCAAAATTGGTCTGGTTACATATCCTTCATTTTTTTATCCTTTCACCTCCTACCAATCCAAGATATTTGTATTGATTTTAATATATTGATTTGTTTCAGGACTGTACCCCTGGTAATAGGAAAATGGATACTCAAGATGCTCTCTAGTAGACCAATAAGTATAAATGTAGAAGGGATCACAATGAAAGGACTGGTCATGAGGGGATGTCCACAGGGAGCGGTCTTATCACCCCTCCTCTGAAACATAGTTCTGGATACCCTGATTAATCACCTTAACAAAAATAGATTCTACACAATTGCATACGCAGATGACATAGTTATCTTGCAGATAGAGCGATAGAGCGCAGGATGGGCTCAAATTAATAGGAACATGGTGAAAGGAACACTCACTGTCGATCAATCCCAAGAAAACTGAGATGGTCCTTTTCACTAGGAAAAGAAGTTTAACGGGCTTAAAACCTCCCTAAATCTTCAAAAGCGAACTAAACTTCTCTGAAAAGGTAAAATACCTTGGTACTATCCTCGACAGGAAGCTAACATGGAACTCTCATCTACAGAGCAGAGCAAAAAGAGCATACGTGGCTTATGAGCAATGTCGGAGGACAGTGGGATGCTCATGGGGTCTTTCACCCCGTGTGGTCACCTGAATCTACATTGCAATAATCTGGCATTATCTGGCGGAAAATTGAAACAAAAAATCTTGGTAACAACTACTTGCTCCATCCAGTGGCAGTTGGAACTTTTGGTGTTTTTGGCCCAAAGTCTAGGCCAAGCAACGAAAGATCACCGTTCCACCTTTTTATTTGATAAAAAGAATTAGTATTGCTATTCAACGTGGTAATGCTGCTTCGGTCCTTGAAACTATTCCTCCTTCACATAATTTAGATGAGATCATGCAATGCCCTAATTTCAGTACGGAACTAAAAACTCTTCGAAACAAGCCGAGATATGTAGATATTCATGGGTCTCCTATCAAGGTTAATTCGCAAGTGATTGATTCACCTTCGTCTTTTTCAGTGCGGTCAATGGACTTAGGTCATTCTTGTCCCCCAAATATGAGTTGCAGTCCTCGTGGTTCTGGTTCCCTCTCAGTGAAAGAGCTTCATGAAACAAGAGTCGAATCGATCCCTCTACGAACCCTTCTTCACTTGGAAAGATCGTTCGCAGCTTGAGAAATGATTCTTATGCAGATTATGTGAAACATGTTCTTCCTTACGAATCATTAGTGAGTTGTACTGAAAACTTAGAGAAGAAAATTGGATTAGATAATTTGGGAAACACTTGCTACATGAATAGCATTTTACAAGTGTTGTTCATGACGAAGAATTTCAAGAACGAAGTTTTAATGATGAACGAGAACGAGAATGTTTCCTACTTATTCACCAAACTCAAACACCTGTTCATGCAGCTGCAGTTTCGTAAGAATGTATCATCTTTCCCTCCAACCGATTTCCTGGAGTCTTTGAAGTCCACTATATAGGAAAACAAGAGGATTGTTTCGAATTATTGGAGTTCTTTTTGAAATAATCTTCGTGAGCAAAACAATAGAAGAATCAATACTCCTGATCGCTCTGGATTGAATGATTCCGTACAGTTTATCTTGTCTTGTGTTTGTTAATCTTTTGCTGGAGAAATCCTCACTTTTTCACTTTGTAGTAAATGTTCAATAGGTAGCAAAAACGAATGTGAATTTCGGAAATTTCAACTAGCGTTTCCTAATATGACTAATAACAAGTCCGTGCAAAGCTTATTGTTGAATCATCTAAAAATGGAACTTTCAACAAGTGATGATCGACTGTATTGCCAAACACTGATGATCTTCAAACATGACTCAACCTCTGACGGAAGCACCAAACTCTCAAGAAGGTGAGAAATAGATGCACACTTCAATCTAGCAGACCATTATTATAATATTGACGCAGTCATTGTTAACTGTGGTTCTGGTGTTGAATCTGGTCATTATTACGCCTTGGTCAAAGACGAAATAGACTGGTTTAGGTTTGACGACAGTCGTGTTACGAAGTGTTCTGGTGATGTATTGAATTTATTGGAACCTCTGGAGATACATGACGTTTCGTTTCATGAGAAAGAGGACATTGGCAGATCAAGATCTTGAGATGATGGGGTGCTGCAGGTTTTTCCGGGTTTTTCTGAAGCTGTAAAAGCAAATGCGCCACTGGAATCAATGAAATATCCGCGGAGAGCCAATTCATTTTTATTGTTGTTTTATAATTTCATGATTTGTGTTATCAAAATTTCAGATTATCAGTTTACTAAGTATATCGATCTATTCAATTTGAATGCGAAGATTCGATCTCTTTTTTTTGCATATCTCTAGAACCAAAAGTTGTGCGAGTTACGTCACTTAGCTACGATATAACATGCAGTTAGACAACCAATCTGTCACCTTGACAGTTCGTTGACAGCAAAACACTTCGTGCACTGTCAGTTTTGAGTGCGTCGGTCAGGTCACTGTTTTTTTTCCAGTTTTCGATAAATATACGCGTCGTCATGTCTTTTTGTGTCTTATATTCCAGTGTTTGAACTTAGAGTGGACCGCACCAAAAGTGCTGCATGTTTTTGTGAAATAGTGCGATGTCTGTACCTGGCAGTAAAAGAAGAGTCAGCGCTGTAGGCAATTATCGCTTCACTGGTACGACTTTGGGAAAAGGAAACTTTGCCAGAGTGGAGGAGGCCGTACACAGCATCTTGAATATAAAGGTCAGTGGAAAATTATCGTATCAGTTACATAATTCCTTCTAGACTACGTTTGGTATTTGTACTTGATTGTGGGAACAAATTCTATATAATTTCAGTGAAATGAGACCAACTTAGGTAATTGATTCGTGTGGAACGTTTTATCTGAAATATCTATCACTTTTCATGGAAGCGAAGTCAAAAATATATTTTTAAGTTGAGTCTATAGTTGGTTAACAGTGTTTTATTCGTTATCAACCCAAGCGAGCTGCTCAAAAAGCAAAATATATCAACAGTAGGATTTATGTGGTTTGTTAGATGAAATCGTTTCAAATAACATGAAATTTTCATGAGCGAATAACTTGAGCCTATTACACACGAAGCCGTTTGCTAAGAAGCAAAATTCTAACAATTGTGGGAATGTACGCATTTTGATCTGTTGAGTTTGGTGTGCAAGGGATATAATATGTTAAAACACAAAAAAGAGAATACAATTCAGGTATATCTATCTATGTGAGATTGAAAGAATGTATGCATGTATACAGGGTGTTTCAAATTCGATCCTTACCAGTGGGATCTCGGAAACTATGAGAGATACGAAGATGGTGAAACTGGAGAAAAGTTGCGCATTCATCTGACTAACAATATGCCATTGAGGGAGTTCTGAAATCTCAAGTATATCCGGAGATATCCGGATAGAACAAAAATTTCGGAAAATGGTTTTTATTTTTTACTGGCTTTACTTTTCGAAGGGTTCGAAAATAAATTGTACTTTCACATTGCCACTTTTTCCCCGCTACATAATGGTGTTTCCAGATTTGTTATCCGACGTTTCGTCTTCTGGCCACCATCATCAACTTTATAATTTTTATAGGCGCTACATTGGATCCTTTCTGTATTGAGTAGAACCAGATTTTACTTTTCCAGTGATGTATCATAAGTAATCCTTTTTCGAAAAATTGGAGATATTGAAAAAAATGTAGTCTTGTCATAATAGGCTTTGACTTTGATGTTTCTAAATTTGACTTTCAATTTGTTACACTGAATGACATTTTGTTATTGTACAAGTCATTCAATTTTTGTCGAAAAATGGCTTTCACGAATGAGTTATCATACAAATTTATTACAAATACGATAGAAACAGTGTTAGGACATCGGAAATGTGTTCAAACTTGTATCCTGAAAGACGACAACCATATCGAACTATCTTCAAATTATTGGATCGAAATCTCACCGAGTTTGGTTCATTTGGAAAGTCGTCGAACGAATTACGCGTCGCGTCTACTGTAAGACAAGCGGTAAGAGGGGCGGTTCAAGCAATGAAGCGCCATCGCCTAGAACGCCACTTGAACGCGGGCAGAAGCGTAAGGGCAGACATCGTTGACGGTTGTGTAACTTTTGCGAAATTTTTCATAGGTAAGATAATTCATTTCTAGAAGCTATTCAATACTCAATGCAGGTGGCATATTTTTCTACTTATTATATTTTTAAAGTGAAAATATAAATTCCCAGCTGTTGCATGCTCTTACATTAACGTAGGTACAGCCGAAGCTACTGAATCTGGAGTTTTGAAATATGCAGGTAGGTTTTTTGTATAGCATCAATAAGCATCAAGAAAGGGAATCAGGCATTTCCAATCCAAGGGAAATGAAGGGGTTCAAAGTTTGTATTAAATTTCATCAGTTTTCGTCAGTTGGAAACCTGAAGTTTTAGCTTGATGAAAAAATATTGTAACTATTTGTTCAAAGTGATCTGTCACGAAACTCAATGTAATAAACCAAATTCATCTCAGGCGGGTAACAACTAGTTCAGTAATATGAGAACAATCAATAAAAATTACAATTCCAATATATAATCGGTGTTCGATTTTTTTCACTGCCCACTTCTGAACTTATTTTGGAGATTCTGGGTTGTTTCATATGCTTTTCGGTAAATCGTAAACTATTCATGATATCTAGATGACAGTCAGCGTTCATTTGTAGATACGATTTCATTGAATTACTTCTTTCGTGACCGGAAGATAAAATACGAGAGCTGCTGCTCTTATATATAATTTTTCATGAAGTTAATCATTTCGTCGCCGGTGAGAGAAGTCAACTGATATAATTCACTTCTTCTTTTTTGAAGACACAGCTCTCTTGGCTTCCGGAGGAAATGCTGATGCAAGGATCGCTTTGGCAGTTTTCGATTCTGGTGTTTTCAGTTTTTTGTTTCTAATGGGACTTGGTTCTACTAGCAGAAGTCGCGGACGAAACCTTGGAGCGAAGGTTTTTTCATCCACGGCAATTGCCATTTTAGGTTTGTCCAGTTCCTATACGAAACCTTCCAAACTGTTGATGTGCTTCAGTATACTGTCTAGTTCTGTATTTCCATGGTTACAAACCATGAAGGTGTCGTCAACTATCTCAAACAGACTCAGATCTTCTTGTGGGCTTCTTCAATCACCAGAGTTTCAAATCACTCCATATAACGGGTGATTTTTCCAGAGATAAAGGATTTTATTTTCAAAACAACACAAAGAATTTGGAAAAATTGATGAGATTTTTATTGAAATCGATAGAACGATCAATATAATTTAAAGTTTGCAGATGATTCCATGCAAATGTTGTTCGTGGCTCCGCTTCAGATGGCCCATGCGCAAGGTTCAATTTTGGCACACTCTCTAACATATCGACCGGTATTTCACGTATGAATGCTCCAGTATTGGCTTCCAAAACGCCAGTCGTTGCTGGTTTATCGCTGTAGACATGAGCCTTAAGACATGAGCCACAAGAAATAATCCGAAGGCGTTAAATCACACGATCTAGGCGGCCAATTGAAGGCCCCAAAAAACTGTTCACCGAAGGCGGCCCTTAATTGAGTCATTGTTTCGCGTGCCGTGTGGCACAGTCTTGTGGAAACCACATGTCAAGCATGTCCAATTCTTTCATTTTGGGCAATAAAAAGTCGTCAATCATCACACACGGTAACGCTCGCCATTCACAGTAACGTTTCGGCCATTGTCGTCTTTGAGGGAGTACGACGTGATGATGCCACCGACCTATAATCCACACCAAAGAGTGACTTTTTCGGCATGCATCGGTAGTTTTTCCAATACTTGTGGCTGGTCTTCACTACAGATGCGGCATTCAACCAGAAATGGGTATCGTCGCTGAACATAATTTTTCGATAAAAATGTGAATCTTCCTCCAACTTTGCCAGCGCCCAATCACCAAATGTTAGACATTGTGGGAGGTCGTGTGGCTTCAATTCTTGCACCAGCCGTATCTTTTAAGGTTTTACACCAAAATCCTCTCGCAAAATTTTCCACGTAGTGGAATAACAGAGCCCCGATTGCTACGAACGGCGGCAAATCGACATTTCATGGTCCTCACTCTACGTACGCGTGTTGGTTGTTTAATGTCTAATAATGTAAACTGGGTTCGAAATTTAGTCACAAGCTTCCGATTAGCTCCCTCAGTAGGTCGACGAAACTGCCTATAAATTGGAAGAAGTTCACGATGCACTTTCTTCACCGAGCATGAATTTTGATAATAATTTGCAAGTGTTGTTCATTCGCAAGTCGATTCATGGTTAAATTACAGACCAAACTGAATAAGTTTGACAATGACACAAGACACGATTCACGCGTGATCTGTCAAAAAACGTATTGCCAAAAAGATACCAGTAGACAAATCACTCATTATATGTTGGTCATAACTGGTAAAAGTAGAATCCGTCTTCCAGTTGGAAATAGCAGTGTCGTACACAGCATCCTAGTGATTCTATGATTACTTCTATAATTGAGTTCGTTCTATCTTCCAGGTCCTCGTCTTTCACGTTGAAACTGAAATATACACTCCAAGTAACATACACTTCGAGTAATCAGATGAAATGTCTTGAATTCTTCACAAAAGATGAATTTTTTCTTTCAACTTGCTTATTTTTATTGTTTATTTTTTTTTCTTTTCATTCTTTACATCCATATTTTATCTTGATTATTTTAATTTATTCGTTTTAGTGTATTTCCATTTCACGTTTCATTCTTTTCAATTTCTTGCTTATTTTTATTGTTTATTCTTTATTATTCATTTCAATTCTGTGATCAATTTTTTATTTCATTCGTTCTAGTGTATTTTCATTTCACGTTTTATTCTGTTTGAAATATCGTTTGAAATCTCGTTATTCCATAGCACGAGCTATGGAATAACGAGGTCCAAACTTTCAACGTATGCTTCCTAATACGGGTTGCATGATAAAGAGTGAAAATTGATCGTCCGGCCTGCGGCTTGGACCATCTATTCACACAGCGGTAGGTTGAGTGAGTGAAGCAAAGCACCCACGTCAACCCAAATGGCTACCGACCTACCTGTTATTTTAGATATTCATTTTTAGTTTTTCCATAGATTTCGAATCATATTAGACAATGGATATCAGAACTAGTGTAATCCACCATATAACATTGTCAATCACCTTCAAACAAAAGTATTCAATAGATTGTTTGGTATCGTTTAGAACACCATCAGTAGAATACTGGAATATATGAATGAAGAGACAAATCATTCTGCTATCCTTCCTGACAATTTCAACTTTTTACATGGAAAAATTAAGTAATATTCATGATTCTCGGTTGCCGGTATTCGCCTGATTTATCGTCCAGTGAGTTTTTGGGAGTTTCTGTCAATCAAACAAGTGTTTTGTGTGAAAATTGAGCATTCACCACACCTCATGTGATATTATTACAAACCTCATAGTTGGAGATATCAGAAACTTGATGTGTATACTGTACAAAATGTTATTGTACATCGTATAATTGCTCAAATCTGAACCCAACACTCAACAGATTCTTGACAAATACTGACAATCAGTACCCAATTTCATCATACCCCAGTGTTGTTAATAGCATTACCACTAACTCTAATTGCAACAACAATGTACTACGATATTTCTCACGCAGTTTATTTCACTAGCGGCTGTTTCGTATGAGAGAGTAAATGCTTTTAGTTGATGTAACTTTTAAGCAGACTCGTAATTTATTTTTATTCACTTATCCATCCCAAGTGTAAACATTTAATTAATTAGATGGTAAAACGTAACATGCGCTAGGAAAATTGAGAGCATGTTGCTCTCGTTGTGAATAAATCCACGTTATTTCAATTTGTCTAGCAAATAACGGAGATGGGAGAGGTAGGAATATTTAACCGGAGAGAAAAATTCAGATTGACATTTCGAAATATGATACTGAATAATTATGGAGTAGAAATTGTATACCATAATGCATGGTATGTGTATGAAACTGTTTTCCATAGAATTTTTCTCGTAAATTTTTCCTTCGAATCAGAAAAAATATATTCATTTCTATTACTGAGCAGTGGAGTTTGACTCTTTCTGAAGGTCAATGTGAATATGTCAAATTATTATGAAAAATAACACAATTTCAAATTGTGTTCGAAGGTTATGAAAGCGTGTTAGTTGAAATTGAAATATAATGAAATAAAAAGTTCTCAACTATTCAAAATTATGTATTGTATGATACGAAAATATGATTGAGTACCACAATGAGATATTTAGTTGTATCGATTCGTGAAAGGAAACTTAGCAGAAACTGAAGTTTCAAAATATAATTTTGATTTTTTTGATCTACTTTTCATCTGACTGAAGCAAATTATGCCGATTATGCTGAATATTATTTCTTAATATTCATAATTGTAATTAGTCCACTGTTGGCTAATCGAAATTTAATTCGTTATCATAAAAATGCAAGAAACAATGAAATGAAATGACAAAAGTCAGTGATGAAATTGAATCATTGAATGAAATTATCGATAAAAACACTATCAGTTCTCAAAATAGCTTTGAGCAAGAGTCATTAATTTCTCAAATGAATTTTCTCTAGAATTTTATCGAGGAATGAATTCGAGATCTAAATGAAACAAATGAAGTAAACAAACATTGTCATACTCAACTATAGTTTTGTCTTTCTTGTAATAGCTGTCAAGTTGAACTTCACTCCAACGTTGTCCTCAAAACAGCAACACCGCATTATTATTACTCATCCAGCCCCTGCCAAAAAATATCCCTCGGGAAAATTTTAATTTGGTAAGCGAATGCGAAGAAAGTAAAAAACAAAAGAGGGAAAACTCGCCGGTGCGGTGCTAATTTACTTGCCAGTTGGCACTAATTGAACGTTAGCCCCAAATCCTCGGCCGATAAAGAAAGACGCTGCACGGTAGCCGGCCACATAACTCTTCTTGACGTTCGACTACCGAATTTGCATCTGGAAGCTATAGGTAAGGGTGATGAGTATGTTTTACTCACGCCGCATTCACTGATTTCAGTAGATTTCGGTTTGAGTAGAATCGCTGAGATGGAGTAGGTACCTCAGGGTTCAGTGTCACTGTTTTTTGAGTTTGAAAGCCGTGGATTTTTGAAATTCCTTCCGGATGTTTTGCTGGCGCAAGTGAATAGCTTCTTCAGAGGTTTAACAAATATGGCTTGCAGTCCGATGACTAACTTTAAGGCTTCGTAAAGCGTATTCCAGACGAGGAAATTATCGCTGGTACAGAAGCAGCAATCAGGAATCTACCGGATGAAGAAGCGGAAGAAATCAGGGTTGTGACAGCAAACATCCTGAGCAAGTAGAGATTGCAGCCTTGAAGATTTTGAACTCTGATAAGAGCATCACGATACTTGCAGCAGACAAAGGAAATGCCACGGTGTTTCTGAAAACGAAAGAGTATAACAACAAAATTGAAGAACTACTAGACCCAGCCAACTATCGCAAACTTCAACGGGACCCAACGCAATCTAAGTTGAGGAACGTGAACAAAATCATTAGATCTTCCTCACTGCCGGAAACCACACAGAAAGCCATTCTTAGAACTGATGCTGTTCCACCTAGGCTCTACGGGCTTCCGACAATACACAAAACCAACATGCCACTGAGACCGATAGTCTGTACCCCGGGCTCTCCGACCTACCACTTGGCGAGACATCTGGCCTCGCTCCTACAACCTCATGTGGGAAAGACCAACACCTACGTCAAGGACGTTAGATAAACACGACATCGAAACAGTCTTTAAGACCACGAGGAAGATACAACAAAGCCTCAGGTCGGCTAAAGACAAAAGAAACCCATTAACAGCAGCAGGGGTCTATAACATACCGTGCACTTGTGGGAAGGTATATATCGGAACCACCAAACGATCCATGGGAACAAGACTGAAAGAGCATAAAAGGAACTGCAGACTGGGCCAAGCGGACACGTCAGCTGTGGCAGAATATGCGATCAATGAAGGAGACCACATAATTTTGTTCGCAAACATAACTGATTGCCCCCAACCAGGGATAATATAGCCGACTGGTACGGGAGGCAATAGAGATCCACAAACAAACGGAAAATTCCAACAGAAAAGAAGAAGCTGTGAACCTCATTTTAAGGAATTCGAGAATAACGAACACAATGACAATAGGCAGCAAGATTGTAAATGTTCCAAGTTCAAGTACAGGTACAAGTACGGGTACAAGTACAGGTATAAATACAGGTACCAATACAACAGATTACCTGACAAGGCATAAATACGCTTTACGGACACCAAGCCATTATGTTTAAACTTCTGAAGGAGCTAGCCACTCGCGCCAGCGAAAGGTCAGAAAGAAATTCCGCAAATCCACGGCTTTCAAACTCGAAAAATAGTGATAGGTACTGAAAACCTCAGCCGCGAGAGTCTAAACCATTTTGTCACCTCAGGCTTCATTACTTGGCCCCCCATCAATTGGATTGGAAAGGAACCATGGTATCTGTGAGTGCAAGAATAAAAAAATCAGGCTTCAAGACATTTATAAGTATTCAGTGAGTCCGTAATCTCAGAGCGGTGCTTGTGCGAAAGTTGTGATTCACATTGGATTTGAATGGCTGGAGTTTAAATCCATTCGGAAAAATGTTCTCAGGAAGTTTATTCCACATGAACGCAGTTGAACACTCCGTGAAAGTATCTTTAGAAGAGAGACAAACTCTAACTTTTCTTCGATGTTCCAGACTATCAAAGTTGCAAGTGATGTTCGCTTTTACAGTCAGGTAGGTGGCTCTTTTCTAGATGGAATCCAGCAGCTTCAGGTTATGCATAGGGGCGAAGCTCCATACATATGATGGATACTCCAAAGAAGGTCTTATCTGAGCTTTATAAAGAATTGAAATTTGCTGAGGTGTGTACAGTTTTCTGCTTCGTTACAGTGTTTCAAGTTCCAGAGAAGCAGCCTATGCAAATCCAACGACATGATTTCACCAATACATATTGGTGTTCATTTCAACTCCCCACAAACTTATCGAAGCAGAGAGCTGAATTGTCTGACCTGACATTATTATATCTGGTTCGGACACATTTATTTTTTTTTTGGAGAAAACCGATGCCTGGGTTTTTGTGACATGGAATTGAACATGATTACTTCCACACCAATTCCAAATTACTTCAAGATCCTCATTAAGATATTTGCAAATGCTTTTGACTCACCATATTTCTCGATTGTTATTACAAATATAGGTGACCTTCGATAGAAGGACGCTTGTTGCTCTTTGTTTCCCAATGCTACTTCCAAATATTCAAGGATATGGTGGTTTCCGGCTTCCTCAATGATTTTTGATATCACTGATAGCAAAGCGACTGGTCTATAGTTATTTGGAAGATTTTTTTTGACCTTGTTTGGAATAGGCTGAAAGCGACTAGAAGGATAAACCCTTTCCTTGTAAGACAGGTTGATAAGTCTGCAAAATACTGATGTTCGACGACGGGCACTTCATCAAGACCAGACGCCTTGATATTAGGCTATTTCAAAATTCGCCTGACTAAACTTTGTCGAAAGGTAATTTCCGGCATTATGAATTCTATTGTGAGAATAGTAGGTGGTGTCTTTTCCAGGAAATCGACTGTAGAATGGGACGCAAATTATTCAGCTGATATATTTGCTCTTTCTTTGGCTCTGATTGCAATTGAACCATCTGCTTGTGTTAGTGGTGGAAACAACATACTGTTACTAGTTCTGTATCTCTTCTCTTTGTAGAAGGACCAATAAAAACTATGGCGTCCGTTTCTTAAAAAGTAATTCTGAATTGAGTTCCAAATCGTGAATCATTATTATTTGAAGCAATGACTTCTATGTTATGATTTTTTTCGTTATGACATCATTTTCTAATTCGTGAATATCAACATAGAACCCTCTTTTCAAGAAGAACGGCATTATCGTATCTTTCGAGTTTCAGGCCTGTTTCGGCCAACAAACTGGGAAATTTGCATGGGCAAGCAATCAGAGTAGTCGTTTGGGATCCTGCCTGTATTATAGAGAGGGAAAAGTGGCATTCATTTCTGGAATGGCATCGGCAAAATGCGGAGGGAAAGCAAAGCCAGGGAAAGAGTTCGGAGATTTTTGCCTTGATTGTCTCATAAGGAAATATTCGTTGTGGAAAATGGAGGAATTTGTCGAGATGGGAGAAAGTAAGTTCCCGAAAGTTTTAATAAGCTCGCCCGGTGTTATTTATTGGCGGTAGAAATACCTGGAAGACGGGTGTTATTCGTTTAAATAAATTGAGATGATTTCTGGAAAGTTTCGCAGTGATTAGACGTTCAATTGCAGTTTACATTATTATCAATTTTCGTAGAAAGAAAGGAAAATGAAAAATTCAGTGGAATGTTATTTTGTTTGAACATGCAATCTGCATTTCTTCTGGATATTAACTATTTATAAAGTTCTGCTGGAGACAATACTGATCCGTATAAGGACTTGTTTGAGTATATCAACTTCAGAATTGTTCTGATTGAGATCAACTATTGATACTGCCTCATTATATGAAAAATCACTTGCTACAAAGTCGGTCCCATCAGTTCAGAAAGCAAGCAGCCCATTATTCAGATATCCAGCATTTCGGTTCAATTCAATCTTGTTCATTTTGTTAAAAAACCAAGTTTATAAATCAGCTGAAAATTTAGTGCTTTCGTTTTTTGCTATGCCCTTCGAATTTTCATCAGTTATTAATTGTTATGAAAAATGAGAATTAAAACTTTCTGCATTGAAACCAACATCCGAATAGGGAAAATAAAACAATTATACAGACAGGACAGAATATGGGAATCATTCGGATTCCTTCACTCAAAAAAAAATCGATCATGAAATCAGTAACTTGCCTTTATGGATAAATATTCACCACCAGAATAATAATATTTTTGGTCATCATTAACCATTTAGGAGACTTCGTTGATTTATTTTGTGCATATTAACATTTACCAATTATGATCTAAATGAAAAATCGTTTAGCGTTAACATGAAAATACAATTCTCGCATAAATGGGAAAGAAAAGAGTAATATACAGGGGGTTTCATTTGAAAAAATTAACTTTTGACTACTTTTATGCACAATGGAAATAATAGTAATTTTAGCACGCCCTGTATGATATGGAGTCGATTTCTTGGTGTCATTTGAATATTTCGAGTTTGTCCAAAGTATCATCAGAATATCAACTTTTAATGAATTGAGGGTACTGATGTACTTAATTTCAATTAAGGCTATGTTTTGAACCATATTTAGCACAATTTATTTTTTATCTCGAAAACAGATAGAGATAGGTATAGGACATCATTAACAAAAAAGTATTAATGTGAGAGGTGGAATTTTCAGAAAAATCATGCTTTGCGTTTTCCAGAAACGTCTAACCTACCATCGACCGTGAGTCACGCTGTATAAGAGTGTACATTGTTGATTATTTCAGTTTATTGCATTCTATTCGGAATGTCCTTGTAGGACAGAATTGTAGTGACGTCAGATACAAATACAAATGGCATAAAAACAGGTAATGTTTTGATTCTCATTTTTCAAGATGATTTTCTTCCACTTAGTAACGGCTACATCCATCAATTCATTACTGATCGTCCTCTCAACCAAGAATTATAGTCTCTCCAAACCTTCCCAATGTAAGCTATGTATAATCAGTAAATTATTTGAGAAAACCTGGTACGAACTAATCAACATGACTGGGAAATGCTGTTTTTGACAGTGAAAATATGAATTCATTTATACACAGATTCATCTATTACCTACGATTTTGTGAATATTCCGAAACTTCAATGGAAAATAATCCTATGAATATATAACTCCCTATTATCTCTCACCCACCTTTCTCGTACCCTATTCTTCGAATCAAAAAAAGCACGTCTGTCAGCTAGACACTCCTCGTTAAATAAATTAGCATATCTTCTCTCAGGAAGAGGCATCTTTCCATCAATACAATTTCGCATCTTGAACCGGCACAATGAATTTTTTCGCTTGACGAGCTGCTGGAAATAATGAGATGAAAATGCATTCCGCTTTTTGGATTGAAAACCTAGATTCACCTAACAATGACAGTGACGTTAGCGTCAGGATAGATAAGTGCATAATAGTTCGTTCCGGAGCGGATGCAGTGGCAATTTGGAGAATTCAGGGTTCGATGAAACCCAGAATTCAAATCTGAGACGGTGGATAACTCAATAAATATTCTAGACTTGACTATTCGTTATTGATTCCGCAACGGTTCCCTTTCTATTTTATAAGGAAATTTTCGTACATAATTCTTTGACATCGTCTTATCAGCATAAACTAGGTGCATTTGATAGTAAGCTTCACGAATTGATAAATAATCTACTTTTAGAAAGCAATTTCCGAAAACTAAACGAGTAAACTAATTGCTTTCAACAACGGGTACGCGCTTAATTGACTTGATTTAAAAAAAACTACTGTGACAAACTATGAACCAAATCCATCTAACTTTGGGAAATGTTACTGTAAACATTTTCTGAAGAGTCAAGTCCATTGCAGGATAGATCAGTGTTATATGACTCAACTTGTGGGTCTCACCACAAAATTTATATTGGTCAAACGGAAAGAACATTTTCCCAAAGGATGAAAGAACATATAAGTGCTTTTTCGATTATAAACTTCCATATTTTCAAACCATCTTTTGGCAGGTGATAATGAGTTCGATAATGATAACATAATACACACAGTGTGTCTCACTTCTCATGGAAACACCCCCGTATCTTCTGAAATATTCGAGATGGAACGATGAAAGTCTTAGGACTGATGGAAT
>NW_019292025.1:37148-61471 GCF_000500325.1 Leptinotarsa decemlineata
ACAGACATAGCTTATATAAAACACAAAGTTAATTCTCATAGTAGTCGATGCCTTTGACACCGAATAAAAACTCGAACAATGATAATTTGGCATTGAAACTCTTATTTGGGATCACAATAATGCACTGTTGCTGTGGGATTTTTCCCTTTATGATGCCACTGCAGCAAAACTTGTATCCAGTCCTTTGTCTGGATTCATGAAATGAAAATAATCCTGTGGGAGTTTTTCCAGTAGGGTTAAAAACTGCGTAATGAAATTGTTTTCGCGATGTATGCGAATTAATTGGTGGAGTTGAATGCAAAATATGCTTGTTTTAATTATTTCATAAGTTCTAATTAGAGACTTCTGCTGTTAATACAATGTATGGAATTTCCAGGTTGATTCTGTAGGCCTTTTTAAATTGCTGGCACGGAGTGGAGTTGATTTCGTGCAATGCGACTCTAAAACTGAATTATTTACTGCGTGAAAATTTGAACGAGAGGTTTGCTGAGAGGGATTTGCAATTGATGATAAATATGTGAATAAAAAGAGTAGAGTAGGGCTGGTAATGAGGCAGATGAATGCAATCGTATGATGTTGGTACCTTTAGTAGAAAGTTATTTCATATTAATACAAAATGTCAACAAATTCCACGCAATAAGTTTTTTTTCTGTGACGGGAAAAATTTTTGACATTTTATCTCTGATGACAGGTAACTAAATGTCACTTTTCATGAAATAACACAAAGTTTTTTTCCTGACTCATGAATTATTTCTGAAACACTTTTAGTATTTCATTAACATAAGTTCATTTTCAGTTTTCCAATTCATTGAAAATTAATTGGTGAGATGTTATAAGAATCATTTTTCTAATAGTTGTCACACTAAAATTCCCCAAAAATTATACAAGTCAAGAAACTTTTTTCCGTCGTTGGTATTTTTGTACTTTTTGTCTGATATTAAAAGATATAAATGATTCCTCTCGAATGTTTCCAGATTGAAAAATTACTTGATATTCAATAGTAAATTCTCATTCGAGAATTTTTGCTTTTTGACAAAAATGTAGGATATCATTTAAGAACTGCCTATTTTTTATATATATATCTACTATATGCATTTTGCATTTTGCATTTTGTCAATAAAAGCAATTATTATTGTTATTTTTTTTTCCACCATAGTGTGCGCTGGTCAGGCCCTANATAACACGAATTCAAGCATGTTATCGGTCTGTAATTCTTAGGAATCGACAAATCTCCGCTTTTGGGGATGAGAACGGTCCGCCCCTCGACAAACCAATCCGGAATCGGCTGCTCTCCGTCCAGCCATAAGTTGAAAACTCTGGCCAGATGGCGGTGGGTACTTGGTAGTTTTTTCCACCAATAAGTGTTCAGCCCATCTGGGCCTGGAGCAGCAAAGTTCTTGGAACCCACAAGGGATCTTCGAACGTCATCCGGGGTTATCGGGTTGCGCAGTTCATTAAGCTCAGGCTGTCGAAGCTCTCTGTTGAAAGCTTCGAACTGCGCTAGGGCTGGAGTGTCTAAGTTATCATCATTATTATTATTATTTCATCTTTATTTTATGATATACTGATCAATCGAAATATTAATAAGGAACAATGTGTAGCATTTAAATAATTGGCGAAGGTTTTGGGAAATCTGGTCAAAAACACCACTCAATTCCATATAATATAATGCATTTGAACGCGATAAATTCGGGTTTTAACAAACGAATTCTCACATATGTGAGAGTAACTTCATTGTGAGATTTCCACTGAACAGTTTAACAAAAACGCAATATGTGTTTTACTATAGCCTCTTCAGGCGTGGCTTTACAAACTGAAATCTACATATTCAATGCTCATATTTTTTCCACCAATGGATGCAGTAACGTAAGGAAAAAACATATGTATGATTCCTTGGTGTTTTGTTGCAATATGACGATGTTACAGAATAATTCACTACGTATTGTTTTTTTTAAGATCTACAAAAAAGTCAACGATGGCATATGCTCACATTTCAAGGATAGTCTACTATACGCATTGTAATGTGTAGTATAATGGTCACATATTATGCGTTGAATGAAAAGCACTCAGGCGGGTACCAATCTTGATCTAAAAACAGCTATTTAAAAGTGAGGTTTTATTTTGTGACTGAAAAACGAAAAAAACAAAACTCACTTTTAACACAAATATAATACAAAGTTTTTTGTACAACTTTCCTGTTTTCAAAATGAAATAGATAAATTTGATATTTCTATAAAAACACATTTTGACATCTCTTGTCAGTTAACTATTTTCATGTTATCGCATTTGCTGTGAAGTGGCCGTGTCAGGTGACGACGAATCACCTGGTTACCAACAAACAGTATTGTTTACAGCTCACGAGTTTCATGTAAAGTTACATTTAAAGTTTTTGCTGGTGTTTAATGAAGAACAATAGTGAAGAATTGTGTGTTTCTGACGTTATTGAAGAGGCTGCAAAAAAGCTTCAATTGAATGGTTACCAAAAAATTGAAAAAGCAGTACGACATCGCATAGTTAAATTTTCTAAGCTGGTGTAGACTTGTAAACGTCGAACGTCCTAACACGGGTTGGACTATAGCAAGTGAAAATCGATCGTTCGGCCTGGGGCTTGAACCACCGACCAATACGGCAGTCAATTCGAGTGAGTGAACAAAGCACCCACGTCGACCCTCTTGGCTATTGATAGAAGACATTGAATTAATGGATGAGTCATAGATTGTTCAAAATCCAAATACAAAAAATTAAAATAGGTCGTTCTTTTTGCATTGTAGAAAAAAAAATTGACTATTTCAATACATAAATGCAGTGCCAACTCAGTTGGTATTAACATGTTTGGAGAAATTCCCCCTACGATTGTTGAGTTTTCGAACTTCCCCGTATCAAAAGAATATACAGTTCACTGTTTCAGAAGGTCTTCTGCTTCTTTGCTAGCAGAATCAGGAGCAAATGTAACGGATATTAAAAAGCACGGAGGATGGAAGTCTACAACAGTAGTTGCCGGTTACATCGATAAACATATTTCTTTCAAAAAGGCTATTGCTGAAAGAATAATTACAACAGTTAACTCCAGCGATACAGCATCGCCCTCATCACTTCAAGAATTGAATTTTTTTGCCCATGAAATTGTCAAATCAACCAGTTCAAATATATTATAAGGCTATTCAACATCGCAAGGTGTTAATATCATTAGTTGTTCCAACTGTACTTTTTATATTATTGTTCATAAATGATAATAATAATGTAATTAATGTATACAATACATTTGACTTTGTAAAAATCATCTTTTGATACTTTTGACAACTATTAAAAATGTCACTTTCAATGACAGTTGTCATTGAAAGTGGCATTAATTGCTATGAGTATTTGATGCACATCATAATTGCCCTACACATCAAACAATTCAAAATACTATTCAAGGTGTAGTCGCATAATTCAAACAATCACAACATGCGTGATAAAGAAAGTCTGCAATTGCGTTGACTTTGCTACATGAAGAGAATCGTTCTGGGGTCGTATATTTGTTTCGTGTTGTCTTTTGATAAATGGATACTCATCTATTTCAAAATTGAAGTTGATAGTTGTGAATTTAATTTTACTCGGGTGAATTCAATCCGGTTCAATTTAATCTGGTTACTATCACCCCGATTCAAAATCACCTCTAGGTCCTAAATAAGATATGCAACCTCCTGCTGCCGGAGAAGATGTGCATCCACAGCCGATGTCTTAAATATCTGGAAGGCTTCAATATCTTGAGCGATCATCAATATGGTTTTCGGATTTGTACTTTCAGATGCTTGAAAAATGTTTTTGTGAAATGCGTCAAGTAGTTTCACTGTGACATTATCAGAATTATCTTCTCTGAGGAATTCATGGATTCATAATTGTTCAAATTATCAGTCGTTAGTGGCATCTAAATAAGAAATTTTGGCGAAGGCACTAATGTCAAATTCCACATAAAAATATTCTCTCTATAATAGCATAATATCTTCAGAAAATAAATTACTTTTTCTGACTTGTCACGTTACGATAATATGATCTTGTGGTTTCACTTCTTGTGCATCCTGTATGTTGATGATAGGAGCAGTATCCTTCTAGAACCGGTCCGGTACAATTATCTGGTTTCACGTTTGAATCACATAATGCACGTTTCAAGATATTCAGCGAGATCTCGACTGCACAATTCTTGTTAACCTTCTCCAGAATGAATGCACACTGAGAAAAATATATGCCAATGAAAGGAGCGCGTTAACATTTGAAAATTGCCTTTTCATCACTGCTTCTATTTTTGAATCCTGAAATTTTGGTGCAATAAGAAATGATTTTCAAATATTCCAACTGAGGAGAGTGTAACAGTAGAAGAAGGTGCGTTGATGAAGCATTTTTTTCATGTCCTTAAATTTCCGGTGGGTGAATTTATATTTAGTAACGGTATTGCACCCGTGCGGAGCTGGAGCGAGTCGCTAGTAATTAATATCCTTCAAAGTATTCATTCAAGTATGATAAAAATACTTCACTTGTATTATTGATTCATGTTTTATGGTGAAATACAGCACAATTTCAAAGAAGCAAATGATATCAATATTTCATTGGAATCTTAAATTGCATATTCATGAAAACGCTATCTTACACATCATGAAAAATTAATAAATCCCGATCAATGAAGTCTCCAGGCAGGTATATTGAAGTCTTAACTCAACAACTACTGAAATTTTGCTGATCAAATATGAATATACTGATAGAAACAGAATTTTCAGGTATACAAACTCCCACTATTTCTTTGAGAGCGGGAATTTACAAAGTATACAAATTCTTTCGTGATACAGACTTATCCGATTCTGAAAATTTCGAAATTCAAAACCAGAAAATATTCATAGTAATAATTATATAATGCATTATGAGTGAAGAAGTATGGATTTTGTCAAATGATTGTCGTTGATAGAATCATTAATCGTCATCAATGTATCAGTGTATTCATAATTCAAATCTTTAAATGTTGGAATGATCTATCACTTCAGAAAAACGATTTATCTTTCGCCCCAAAAAAGGGCTCAGTTTGGGCAGTAAACTTCACATTCGAGAAAAATTTCTTACCGTTGAGCATTTTTTTGAGGTCTTCGAACAGCCAGTAGCCGCTGAGAGTCGAATCTGGCGAATACGGTGCAATTCTGAGTTCAATTTATGTAGTTTTGCCATTGTTTTGATCAACTTGTAACACGGTACGTCGTCTTGATGAAACAAATTTTTTTCTTTGCCATATGCGCTCTTTGTAATTTTGACATTCAAACGCTCCAATATTGCTGAATAATGTTAACTGTTGATAGTACTTCCCTTTTCAAGATGGTTGATGAAAAATACACAACGTATATCCGAAAATACCGAGGACACAACGCTTTCAGCAGATTGTTATGCATTAAGGCGCTTTGGACGAGGTTTGCCAGTTACTCTCCACTCAGATGACGATCATTTTCATTGTTTTCATGTTTTACCTACTCTCACATGTCGATGCAAAAATTCCGGTTTGATATGTTTAAAAATGGCCAAACACTGCTAAGAATCATCAGGACTTTCTTGATTTTGGTCAACAGTAAGGAGAAATTAACCGTTCAAATCTCAAATTTAAAGTATGTACATCGCTAGGAAATTTTATTTTGTTATACAAGTATGATTGTTAATTAATATAGTATGGAAGATGGTAGCCAAGTGTAAAACATGTCTATTTTTTATAGTTAAATATTTGGTTTTTTTAAGTTCAAATGAAATTCTGTCATATTTTCTAATACCATATATATATATACCCAAGACATTAATTTTGAACTTTTTCAATTACATAAATGTCTGTTTCATCCAAACATAACATCACAATATGCAAAATGACTCAACACAAGCCCATTTTTTGATTATATTTTCAAATCCCCCGATGAGGATAAACCATTTCCGAACTCATGCAATTCCTCTGAACACATTTTGTGACATTTCTTGTAAACCTCAAATTTACGTCATTTTGATACCTAAATTTTTTGCCACGTTTTTGGGGCATAATTCTATATCACCAATAACAATATCAATATATCTTTCCACCAAGCTACGATTTCTCATAGTACCAAAAACAAGCAGATTAGTTTCGTTTCAATTGATTTTGAGGTTATGAGCTTCAGATGCAGAAATAAGACGCGCTAGTTCTTCATTCAATCTTCGATTAGCAGTAGCAACGTCATTAGGGTTGAATGATAGATATAATTGTGTGTCACCCCCATAAGTATGCGAATTACAATGTCTTCAAACAGATACGAGATCACGAGTGTATACGGAAAATATTGAGGGTCCAGGTGTAGATCCCTGGGGCACTTCAAATTTAATAAATTCACTGCTTGATTTTCTTTTAGAAGCTTCTACAAATTGTGAACGATCTTTAAAATACCTTTCTATTAAATTTATAGCATTCAGTAGCCTAAAGCTACAATGGGCTATGCTTGAAGACAGTCAGTGAACAAATCAAAAGAAATGAACTCTGAAAGAAAGTTTTTCTTCAGAGGAATCGGGCAAATTTCGGATATGCAGTTGGTTAGTATCTCGTCCACTAGATGGAGTGACATTTCTGTTGTTCGTTTCAACTTAGGACGAGGAATGAAATACTTTGAAAGAATTTAGATTTTCAATTATGGAATATCATTGACTTTAGGTGGATGACGAGTGGCTAAGAAGCCCGAAACCGGTCTGTTCTGAGAATGGCTTGAACATTGAAAGTACATTTCTTCAAATTTGATATATTTTGAAATCAATTGCTTTCTTCCTTCCTTTGGAAGATTCCTACATATAAAATACAAAAGTGGAAAACCAAAACTTCTCATTCTCCATAATTGATATCTCTCAAACATATACCACTTTCAATTCAAGTCTATCTATTAACAAACTCAACTAAATGCTACATTCTCTCAGCGTACAGCAATATCCTTTGCGTTCGAGAAACCGCCTGATTGACTCGCCTATTAAAAGCGGCATTAAAACTAGTTTTGCCCCGTAATTGTTATAGCGATATTGAATGTAAACTGGAGGTATTCGCAATTAGCGGATTACGACTTTTTCTCCCCGATCCGGTGATATACAATCGACAGCCGTCGTTTATTTTGAATTCTCCGATTTTTTTCGTGTTCCTGTTTCTCGGAATCACGTTGGCTCTGAGTCCGTCAAGAATGCGGATTATTTCAGACAGGGAGATTATGAGTTGAGTGCCCTGAAATGATAATTATGATACATATTTTTTTCGCTTAAAAGTTCTACAAGAATAAATATTGGCAAAAATATCTTTCAATGGAATAGAACAAGTCACAGAGATTAGGAGAGGACAATAATTTTGTGGACATGCTGGAAATATAACAACATTAATCGATTAGGCAAATAAAAATTAGGTTATTGAAAAAAGCTGAACAGGAAAAATATAAAGCTCAAAGCATTCTATAGGAAACTATAGAAGCATTTTCGTAATTGAAAGCGTCTGGCTTTCTGCCAGAAAACATTTTTTTTTGTTGAACGGTGTCATTGAATATGTAATTGAATCTGAATTATACTATAATCTTCATGCAGTCATTGTTCATTGTGGTTCTGGCGTTGAATCTGGACATTATTCGTCTTGTTTAAAGACGAAACGGACCGTTTGACGATAGTCGTGTCACAAAGTGTTCTGGCAATGTATTGAATTTATTGGAGCCTCTGAAGATACTCTACACTTTGTTTAATGAGAGAGAGGACATTGGCAGATCAAGATCTTCAGATGTTGTGATGCTGCAGGTTTTTCTGGGATTTCCTGCAGCTGAAAAAGCAAATGAGCCACTGGAATCAATGAAGTCACCCCGGAGCGCCAATTGATTTTTGTTCTTGTTTTATTATTTCACGATTTCTAAATGAAATGTTTCCAAATTATTTTTAATTTTCAGTATATCATCTACATCATTATTTTTTTTTCAATCAACATGAAAAAATTGTACTTATTTTATTTTCAAGTTTTCAGTTCCTGATTTTGTTACTCAATTCTTCTCATTATGTTGAGTTCATATTGTATGAACACCAATAATGCCTCAGTAATACAAGTCAATATGTAATTCAGCATTTTGTAATTGCGGCCAGTTTGAATTTGAATCTCCTTCAAAGTGCACTACTATTCTACTAGTCAATCCCTCTCATTTGATACCTAAATTCCTGTCATTTGATACCCATATTGAGTTAGTGGTGGAAAAATATGTAATTCGTCATTTTGTAACTGCGGTCATCTTGAATTTGCATCTTTTTCAAAGTATACTACAATTTGACCAGTCAATCCCTGAATTTCATTAGTTCGAATTTCCATTGTCTGATATTATATGAAATGATTTGAAAAACCTGAGATAACTGAGAAAGAAGAATTGAAAATCAAAGAAGAAGAATGAAAATGAATAGCTGAAAAAAAACAATTATATTCAGCAAAAAACCTGAGATGAAAAGGCAAAATTCAAGGCAAGCCATTTCTCATAAGAAATGTGCGGGGTCCTTTATCAAAATATTGAGGAACCATTTTACCATCCGAAACAAAATTAATCTTCATACTCATTGCAACACCGAAACAACTGTTAATCTAGATCTAGATGAATGTTATACTCTCTTATTGAGAAAGAATAACTTTCCTGACAAAAAAATAAAAAATTAATTATTTATGTGAAAACAAAAGTCGTGTTTTTCTTAAACAATTTCGTTCATGTTTTGAAGTCAGAACAAAAAATAAATCTACCATGAGAAGTGAAACAAATTCGAATTTTTCAGGGCTGAAATTTTTCCAGGAAAAAAGTGTAATCGTCGTAAGTTGGTAGTCCTGATCACGAATCTGAGCATTTCCATAATTTCTGAGAGTTTCATCGTTCTACCTCGAATATTTCGGAAGATACGGGGGTGTTTCCATGAGAAGTGAGACACACTGTATATAATTGTGAAATAACCATATTTTTCACGAAAAATCACTGTTATTTAGTATACTATATCCCTAGGATTGTGTATACAATTTATACAGATCATTTCTCTGATGTCCCCTTCTTCTTTTATTAGAGATAATCAATTATCTACTGTCGTAGGATTTATGTAGGAATTACTCGAAACTTTCAAATTGAAGTTTACCTTGTCGAAGAACTCGGACATCTCAAAAAGCCACACTTCATCTCAGGCCTTCATTTTCCATTTGCATGTTCGTTGCTAACTGATAACGCCCTTAAAATCTCCCCAACTCTGAGAATAGCGGTTGGCGAATCTCCACTTCTTGGACACCTAGATGACCCACCATTGTTGGTAGCGACATAACAGCGGATGATCTCAAGCCTCATGACTCAAAGAAGGTAATATTGTTCCTTTTTATCGTTCATTTTAGTCTGAACGGGACGTATTGGCATCACAGAAGTAACATTACCAAAACGGTCAGCGTTTCGCAACACGTGTTGCGAAACACGTGTTGCGTTTTTGTAAAACGTTTAGTGAGAAACTCACAATAAATTGTTTTTTGAATACTTTACTGGGTATTTTTTCAATCCCTACTTTGCTCTTCACGAAAAATGCATAAATACCTATTTCAACGCTCTATTTCCTCGATTATATTTTTAATTTTCATTTGAGAAAATAGTTCTCAGTTAATTAAATCGCGTTATTTCTACAAGTATCTGATAAACTGATATTAACTGAACTATTTGATCTCTAATTCATTTCATTGAAAGTCCACTTCATACAACTTTTCCAGTTCTGTCAGTATCAATCCTATCAATATCTACATTCGTTTGAGGTTGTCCTGAGACTTCTTTTCATTTAGTTTTACATTCACTTTGTTCACTACATACAGTTCTCTTCCCAGTTCACAGTTGAACTACATTTTCTCCTGACTATTTCCTCTCGAGGATCACAAATTTGAGAAATATGTTAAGTATAGACATATCAAAATTAATAGTTCTGTAACTTGTTGAAAAAAGTCCACATCAACAAGCTATTTACAGACAAAAAATCAACCAGGTAGTTTGATTGAAGTTAATTTCCGCACCAAGATACTTCCTTGGAAATAAATGGACGACGATGCTAATGAACATTTTCACCAATGAGAAAAAAAATAGGGAGGAAACATCAAACGAATTTATAATTATTTGATGTTTTTTGTCATTCCTTTCTGAATTCTTGATGAGGTTATTTGCCTTGATGAGAAGTAAAGTGAAGAAAATATAATAATCAAGGGAATGAAAACGACAGAATTGAATGAGCTTCCATTTTATCAAGTCCTGATAAAATCATTCGAGCCTTTGATGATATTTTCTTGAGGAAATGCTGCAAAATTATTTGAAATGTTCAAACGTTTCAGGTGAGGTATAATGAGGTCAGGAAAACTATGGAATATTTCACTATATGAAATATCAGATGATGAATGATATCATATGCTTTATATTTCATCACTCATGAAAGATAATAATTGAAAAATCAATAAATGAGTGTGGTAGTGCTCATTTTTTTGACTATTATTATTGATCATGTAACACATAGTGAAATGGAATAATTGGATTATGAGGTGAATGTTTCAACTTTCTACTTATTCATCTTCATAGAAAAAATGTGGAAATCTTCAAAAAAAGAAAGAAACAACTGATTTCAGAGCAAACTATTCAAGAAAATATTCAGATTATGCAAAGAAGTAACTTTAAGATAATAGTGGAAAAATAATAACTTCCACATAAACATTAGATTACAGGATGAACCTATTTTTATAAGTGAATTCTTTCTTTTCAATTTGTATCCCAAACTTTCGTTATGGAATTGAATCAGATATCATCCACAGGATTGCTACACAGTATAATATATACATCTAGGCTGGAAAGTCTCGGACCTGAGAAACAAAACGCCTTTTTTTGTTCAAAATTGCCTTTATTTATCATCATATACCCCATCAAGAGCCACATAATCATTCTAGAGCCGATCTAACACTTCAATATCACTTTAGTAGAACGATTTATCTGTTGCCACAAAATACGCCTCAGTTTCAACAAAAACTTTGTCATTCGAGCTGATTTTCTTACCGGTGAGCATTATTGAGGTCTGCGGAAACAGCCTGTAGTCACTGGGAGCCAAGTCTGGCGAATATGGTATATGCAGGAACGATTCGAAGCATATTTTATGCTATTTTGCCATCGTTTTCATCGATTTGTGATCCTGTGCATTTTATCGATCGAGCAGCACTTTCTTTTTCTCCAAATGCAGTAAGTTTTCAGCAATTTCGTTGTTCAAACGCTCCAATTACGCTATATGATATTCTAAGTTGACGGTATTTCTCTTATCGAAATGACCGATGAATATTACACAATACCAGGACCATAACCTTTTCAGCCAATTTTTGTGCTTTCGGGCGCTTTGGAGGAGGTTCACCAGCTGATTTCCATTCAGATGACGATCGTTTTGATTCAGGATTGATGTGATGGATCCATGTTCTATCCATTGTCACATATCGACGCAACATTTCCTTTTTGTTATGTTTTAACATGGCNCACGGTGTCACCAACAGGAGCCAACCGCACATTTGTGGTTTCAATTAGAAGACCTAGCATTCCCAGGCATCATCTAACATCACCACGTAGGCAGCTATAGCTACCTGCGTGACTTCCGGGTCCAGGATATGAATACAGAGATAAAGTTGTTATTAAGTGTGTTTGATTGAATCGAAAGGGAAAATTTGTGGACAGAACACTTAAAAACGGGCAAACCGCGGACACGTGTTTCTGGCTATTGGCCTCATCAGCGCGGTGCTGCCAATTGCAAAGATAGACAACAACTGGTTACCAAAAATGAAAAATTTCACTTTTTTTTTTCATCTATTTTATTTTTATTTTTTGTAAGGTGCAAGCGGAAGAATGAACTCTGTTCAATCTTGTATCCTATTGACATCCTATTGACATCCTATTGACATCATCAACCTTGCTTTTCTCCATATTGTATCATGTTATTTCAGCTGTCAATAAATTCATTTATTATTATTATATTATTATTATATGCACGGTTTCACCAACAGGAGTTAACCACACATTTGTGGTTTCAATTAGAAGACCTAGCATTCCCAGGCATCATCTAACATCACCACGTAGGCAGCTATAGCTACCTGCGTGACTTCAGTAATCACGTAAGCTCGCCAATTACTGCGCATTCCCTCTTTTTTTCGATGTCCATAAACAGAATTGAATTATTTCCTCTATTAGAATTAAAACATTACCTGCCGATTTGAATGCCAACAGATTTTCTTGAAAAAAATTAATTATTTCCCATATACGGCCGAATTCGCGGAGCGCGTAATTGAATATAAAAAGATTATTGCTTCTTCGTTTTTGGTATGATATGCATTCGATTGGCCACATGCTGATTCTCGGAGTCGTACCGGATTCGAGGGAGTGTCTACTGAGTCGAGGGTGAGTTACAGCTGAACGGTAACGTCCTCGTCAAAATTACAATGAAAACTTTGAACATCGCTGGCAAAGACAAACTTTTCAGTTCGTTCGTTACTGACTGAACACACAAATTTGCAATGCGACGTTTCGTTCATTAGATTCCATCATCAACCTTATCTTTCTGAATACGGACCTTCACTTTTTTTCACCTTCCGTGAAAGTATCTATAAAAAAGTCACAAATCTCCAACCTTTTTCCAATATTCCAGGCTATCAAGGTTGCACGTGATGTTTGTGACTCCAATCAAGCGAATGGCTCTTTTCTGGATGGAATCCAGCAACTTCAGGGTATGTTTAGGGGCGGAGCTCCAAACATGAGAACAATATTCTGAAGAAGGTCTGATCCTAGTTTTATGAAGCATCAAAAGTTGCTGAGGCTACAATTCCAGCGACATGATTGTGCCAAGATATATTGGTGTCTATCTCAACCTCCAACAAACTTATCGAAGCAGAAAGCGGAATTGTCTGTCCTGACATTACTGAATCCAGTTCGGAGACATTTTTATATTTGGAGAGAACCAATGCCTGGTATTCATGGCATTAGCACCATTGGCACCTGGTAACTCTAATTCAGAATCACATCTACATCTAGATTTTTAGGTCTGTAACTCAAAGTTATATGTAAATCCCACATATCGGATAAACATGTAATACCCCAAATAACAAACAAAGAATCAATATACTTTACGTCGTTAACGATACCTCTATCATTCCTTAAAAACATTTTCATGGCAATTTTTCAGCATTTGTGGGGATATAGCCATGCAAGCACTTCTTAATGTTTCTTCACTTCATCAATATGGCCGAAAGTTCAACCAACTACCTTATTTTTTATGAATGCCCACAATGGAATGTCCAGAAGGGTCAGGTCAGTTGAATATGGTGCCTATCTAATAGGACCAATGGTTCCTATCCATCGGTCAGACATAAATCGTATTGAGAAAACTTCTGCAAATAGTTTTTCAAGGTAGCAGATCTCCATTTCGCTGAAAATATTGTTATTTTTTCAAAATATTCGAAGACATATCTTTCATTATTTGAACTAGACTTTTCCACAAAAATTTCGAATATAATTTCCTCGTCAGAAATGTCTTAAAAGAGTCTTGGTATCTAGCATACAAGCCAAACATCAACTCCAAACCTACCTTGAAAATTTGTAGCTCTGTATAGAAAGGAGTCTTCTTGTCGCCTGTGATGATGAATATTTTTGTCGAACCATCCGTTGTTTCTGAATCACCTCTCATCATGAAATTTCAAATATGTTCTTTCTATCAAAGTCCGTTGAACGCAAATGGTTGATTTTCCTGACGTGGTGAGGTCCAAATTATTTTTTTTTCGAAATTTTCCGAACTAACATAGTCCATATAGCACTATGTGCAATCTCTCTCAATTATTTTCTTTGTTTTAAATTTTTCGGTATTCTACAAATTCAAAATCGAGTAAACACCAATTCATTATTATTGAGAATGTAAATTGACGGAATATATTTCTAGGAGGGAATAATTTTTTGGGAAAAAAAGTTTTCGTTCTACTCCTCCATCTTGATACAAAAAATGTGGAAATCTTTCAAAGAAAGGAAGGAAGTAATCAATTTCAATGTTTTTCAGAATGTTTTTTGAACTTATCCAAAACGCCAATTTCAGTATCGCAACCTCTTTAAATTACTGTCCAACTCTTACTGGAAGATTTCCAAAATGAACCATGATTCCGTAAACTCCTTTCAATCGGTTGACAATATCTCTTGGATGGCATTAGAAAAATTATTGGTTTTTCCCCTCAAAAATTCACACGAATCCAATAACTGTTCAAATACTTAAGAGTAAATTTGACAATTATACATATTCTGTTAATTCATGGTTCAAGTTGAACAAATCAATACTCTCATTATTTTTCTCCACTATTTTATCAACCAGAAAATATCAGTAACAAACATTTTTGTTCCATAAAACAAAACTTTTGAACAGGTCTTTCATGTTTGAACAAAATCTCTAGAATTCATGAGAGATTGAAGATATTGGTTCCTACCGTTTTGAGACAACACAAATATTGATGATTTTTTTTCGGAAACAAACGTCGGAAATCACATTTGTTGTGATACACAGCTGAATTTGTTATTACAGTGGCTGTAAGAATGGATGATAGGAAATGAAGGTCCGTTAGTTGATGATGGAATCCAATGAACGAAACCTTGCATTGCAAATTGGTTCATATCAGATTATGAAAAGTATAGTATTGGATCAACTGAGCATTTTTTATACCATTCGATATAGAGGCAGTAGAGCCAGGAAAAAAATTCGACAATTTTAGTTTTCGGCTGATATTCTCCATCTGAAAAGAGGTCATTCCAGTTCTTCAAAATTGAGAACGTCTGTCCTATTTAACGGCATTTAACCTTTTCCGAGACAGCGATAGTGGAATTAGCTGAAAAAGAGTCTGTTTATGTATTTTTTCGTCTTATGTACATGTCCAATGTTGAGTTTTTTATTGTATTTTTCGATGTGTTAGGAATCACACGTTAAAAGGTAAGACCTCGTTAGTCCTTAGCTCGCACAAGTTTCATAACTTCTGAGAGTTGTCGTCCGTATGGGGGCGGCAGCTGATTAACGGAAACACAGATTTTAAACAGATTTTAAACAGATTTAAACAGATGTACTCCACTACAAGTACATAATTTTACCGATTTGCAGACATATATCGTGAAAAAATATTTGTAGCGTAATATCGTGGAATGTTCGATATCACACAGATAACTAGAGGAGGAATGAAGTACTTCATTTATCATATTACTTCATTTTCATCTTTTCTTCTGTTTTACCAAATTCAAACCTATCCCACCTAATGAATTCCTATCTCTGCCTCTCTGCCAAATATTTTTGATTTTTTGGCCGATTTTCCTCAATATTCGGCAGATTCTTCTCGATATCTGTCCATTTTGGAAAATTATCTACAAAAAATTTCTTTCCGTTCTGGAAAAATTGGCCAAAAGTAGGATTTTTTCGACGTCGTCTTTCATGTTTACACAACTCATTATTTTCTCATCTCATTCGAAATTTCCATCAAATAGTTTTCACCTTCAACTGAATTTTGATGTCACCGATGATATCTGCCGCAGTAGCAGACGAGATGCGTAGCACTTCAAGTTCAATTCATCCACGACCTATAATCCCAAATTTTCTTCTCGCTAATTGTTCATAAAACTTTTCATCCATTCAACTTTTTCCAAGGCTGATATCATTCAAAACGTTTTATGTCGTCAAACAACTACCCTCCAGCAAGCACTCCTCTGAAGTCTTCAGAATATTCGTGGTAATTGGAAAAATAAGTGAGTTTCGAGCAGTAACGAAACAAATGTCAGATTTCTTCGTCGTTTCCTCAGCCAGTCCCAGTTTCACCCTGACACCGTCCTCCAGAGCAATGCAACGGCCTGCAATCACGTACAAATGACATAATTTACGAAGAAGTAATTACTTTGTTATAAGTGCTGTCTATCTGGCTTCGGCAGCGAGGCTTAGCACGGTCGGTGGTCAACGGAGATGTTAAAACCTTCGAAGAAGACGCTGTGCCCATAAATCACCATCCTGTAAAACATGTATGCAGTACACAAACAAATCATTTGTGGAAGTCCAGCTGATAGTTCACTCGAACCAGTATCAATAAACTAGAGAGAGAAAAAAGGGGTAGAAGGAATTTCAAAATTGATAGTTCCAGCAAGCGGCCAGGAGAACAGAACAGTAGTCTTTGTTTTCATGAGTCTTTACTCTTTACAGAATCAGACCAAAGAGTGAAATATGATTTCAGGTTTCAAAATCATCATACATCACCAAAGTGTTTTCAATTGATCAAATATGTTAAAGTAAAAGAACAGAGACAATTGCGGGTTTTTTCAGAATAAAACAATGTAGTATCCAGACCACATACCAGGTTATCTCATTTCCTTTTTAATGCCAAAGATGAAGCGGATCAGATTGAAAAATCTGGAGTTTAAAGGTCCGTACAGACACATATAGTTTCAAATCATATAGTTATAAATCAAGAAACTTGTAACTGTAACATATTTTGGTAGAGGAACAGAGACAATTGCGAGAATTTTCAAAAAAACAATATGGAAGTGACATGCCAAGTTACCTAATTTTCTTTTGAATGCCAGATATGAAGTGTACAAGATGAAGAAACCTTCAGCTTAATAGTTGAAAATCCGGAGTCATTCCTACAACACGAGGTCTATTTCTAATAATCTAGTGTCTGTTCCATCTTACAAAAAGTCTCTACCACAAAGATTCATACCTTATTTCGGCCCATAACTACTCAACATGGTTTCAGAATATATACGAAAAATCAAATCAAAACCTAAACTATCTTTAGAATTGAAAAAATTAATTGAAGTGGATTACAATACATAGTATTGAAACCAATAATTTTCTCTCTCTTTTTTTCTTGCTCTACTATCGCAGTTTTTTTCTTCTCCTTCCATTTGATTGTGTCTAGCAACCAGTATTATTTTTGAAGTAGGTATTTATTTAAATTCAATTTTAAGATTGTTTTCTTTGTAAAAAGACTCTTTAGCACGGGAAGAGTTGTTATGCAAGCCATAGGCTAAGACAATGCACCTAGTGCATAAAATCCTCTTGTATACATGTCTTCCTGAATAAATATATCATTTCAAATATATCATATCGATAGTGTTTATATGGGACAGTGTGGTCGAACATTAAAAGTCCTTCAGACAAGGTGAAAATGATTTTTGCACTATGCAAGCAAGGGTTGAGAACTCAATTGGAAATTCTGAAACATAAGAATTTTGGATATACTCTGCTAAATGATCAAATCAACGATCTGGTTTACTCATCAGTTTTCAAATTAGCGTATCCACATTCCTACACTAGATCCTATAATAAATATATAAGGGCTAACATTTTTATTCATTTTTAGTTTATTGTGATTGTTTGGAAATGTCCTTACAGTACAGAACTAGAGTAACATTAGCTACAAATGAATGTGTTAAAAAAACATAGTTACGGCTACATCAATCAATTTAACTTCAGTCCTGTACAAGTCAACTTGAGATAGTGCAGGTTTTCTGGTTGGTCTAACATTCTGAAGGTAGCTTCAGTAACTTTTGATACTTCATGAAGCTCCAATCAGTCCTTTCTTGGAGTATTGTTCTCATGTATGGAGCTCCGCCCCTAAGCATACGCAGAAGCTGCTGAGTTCCTTCCAGAAAAGAGCCATTAATAGTTTGAAACATCGAAGGAAGGTTGGGGATTTGTCTCTCTTCACGGAAAGTCTTCGAGTGACACATTTGGCACATTTGATTTCCCCAAGAGTGGTACATGTCAGAAATACGCAACGGACTGTGGCTGCTCATGGTTTTGAGGTTTAACTGAGTATACCTCGACCTTCACTGTTTGAAAATTCTTGTATTTGGAAAACTGCGTTTTTGTGGAATATACTTTCTGAGAACGTTTTTCCAAATGGATTCAATCTCCAGCGATCTCTGTTGCAGGCAACCAGTGATGCAAATGAACCAAGGTTTGTGTTTAATAAACCCTACAGAATACAAATAAAACAGAACACTGAGTCAGATGAACGATTGCAGTACGCATATATACAGACGGCTTGAAAACCAAAGAAGGCTCAGGATGTGGATTGTACTCCAGATCACTTAGCCTAAGGATTAAGTGGGGAATGGGAAAAAATACCAGCGTGGTCCAAACAGAACTGGCTGGTATGTCAATCACCACAAAAGAAATAACCTGGAAGGGAATTTCTGCCAAAAACATAACAATCTGCACTGATAGGAGACAAGCCCTATTAGCCTTGAACAGACAACGTGTTACCTTACGCCTAATAGATTGTCACCAAGATTCAGCCAAAGTGTCGGTAGATAATAAAATTATCCTGATGTGGGTTGAAGCGCACGACAGTAATGAAGGTATTCGCATTGCCGACTTTTTAGCCAAGAAAGCGGCTGGACTTAGAGTTTTAGGACCCAGTGGCACCTACGGCCTGATGACTTCGACAATTGCGGAACTAGCCCAACGTCACACCCATGCTCAATCCCTAAAGAAATGGGATGAAATCAAACAATGCAATCTTGCCAGGATCACCCTGGGCGACCCTGGAAAGCTGACGCAGAAGGAATATCTGGCGATGACCAGGAAGAATTAACACTAGGATTTTTGACTGGCCACTGTCATCTAAGGAAACACCTCCACAATATGGGGCTAAAGGACATACACACGTCTATCCTGACCATCTTCCTGGAAAGGACAGGATAGACGATGACCTAAGACGACAATTTATTTCAATTCAATTCGAATATACTTTATTGTCTGAAGAATAAATTATTGACAAAGCCTTGTGCGAAATATAAATAACTCATACATGAAATCACAAAAGTATCACAAAAATAAAATCACTAAAATTAAGTGATAACATGAACTGAAAAGGGACATGTGAATAATGATAACCTAATACAAACGTTCAGGATATTGAAAGTTCTAAGGTCATTTATGGTTCTTATAGCTTGAGGAAGGTGATTGAACATTTTGAGACCATTGTAAATAATGGAATCTTCAACTAAGGTCGAAGAAGGCAGCGGTAATTTAAAGCTGAATCTATGCCTGGTTTGATACAATGGCTAGTCCGAGTTGTTGAACAATACCCCTCTTTTTGAAGGGAAGGCAGATTGTCGACAAAAAGAGGCCGACAAGAGTCCCTAGGCTTGCCTTTGCATATGCATCGTATTGCAGGTTTTTGTTTTAATAATACTGATGGAAGGCATGTGGTAGAACACACACCCCAAAAGCAAATACCATAACGAAGATGGGATTCAAAAAGGGAATGAAAAACCATTCTAGCTTCTGCAGATTCGAGCTCAAATNTTTTCTCAGCGCCTTTGGCAAGGTTTCAATTTGAGTTTTCCATTCTATTTGAGGTTTGATAAGTTGCTATGCAATATTTTCTATAAACTCTCCTCTCACTATTTTCCGATATCCTTTATTTGCGGAATGAATACAAGCTGCATTTATTGCTGCAATATTCAGCAAGTCATAAAAAATCATCAAAGGCCAGCGTCTGCAGTTGCGGCTGATATCGTACTTTGCACACAACTGATCTAATAAATCAACTCCTACTTTTGTTCTGTTGTAGAACGTTATCATTCCAGGCTTTTGCGGCTCACCAGTCGTTTCATCGATATGATCATCGTTATGTAAAGATGACACTACCAAAACTGTTTTGTTTTTCTTCGGACAGTAAGAGACAAGTCATATTTTTCTGGAATCCAAAAACAGAGTTGTTCGGCTTTCTCTCTTTGCAGGGTAGGAACTCCTTCGGAATATCGGTTTTATTTTTTCTGAGTGTTCCTACATAAGATCCTTTTTTCTGAAACAATGAATGATCAAGATCAATACTGGAAAACCAATTATCGCCAGTAATATAACGGCCTGATCCCTCTACTGGCTTGACTAATCTCAAGAGGATTTCTTTGGCAGAGTTCTCAACATAGTACGGTCCATCCGGTTGCTTTCCACAAGACACTTCCAAATTAGATGTGTAAGCAGTTTCTGCATCAACGAGAGCAAATATTTTAATTCCATACTTTGCAGGCTTGCTTGGTATGTATTGTCGAAACTGACAATTTCCACGGAAAGATAGAAGTTGTTCGTCCACAGTTGAATATTCCCTTGGAGAATAGTGTTTCTTGAAGTTGGAAATGAATTTTTCTAGAACATCCCTTATTGGGGACAATTTGTCAGTTATTTTTCGATTTTCCCTATCACGAATATCATCCATTCTTATGGCACGCATGAGAAATCGAAATTTTTTGACTCTTATGGACAAGTAGTAGGCTTCGATACCACTACCCCTTGAATTATCCCAAAGTTGGCATACATTCTGTCTGCTGCACCTGAGGGCTCCAATCAAGAAGAGAATTCCAATTAGTGCTCTGATTTCCATTTCGTTCGTAAGTCGTGCAGTTTATGTTTTCCCCATTTGGTTTTCCTATTTTTTCCCAAATAAAAAGGTCTTGGTATAGATTCGCTCAGCAATTGATCATCATTTCGCATACTTGCAGGGTCTGCTTCTTGGTCGGACTCAGAATTATGGTCACTAAATTCCACATGATCGATTTCATCATCAGATTCGCTCTCGAAGTGAGTAGAGTCCGGAGCCTCCTCAAGCCATTGAAATAGCAAATCATTACTATAGGGGTCGATATCCCCTACTCTAACACTTTTTGCCATCCGCTGATGTTGAAAAATAAATTATTGTCATGGAAAGAACAAAAAAATCACAATTCATTACTCACCTAAGATTGTCACGTAAGTACTCGCGCGGATCACAATGGTCATCCAACAAATATGCGAATTTTTCACAATGTCTCTATCAGCAGTTGAACTATGACTGGTATGGCAACCTATACCCAGGTCAATTACAGGAAGCTATTGAAATCCCCACCTATATACGCGACGATCACTATTGTGATCCACGCGAGCACTGGATGGTTAATCACACCAAGAGTGATACATATCAGAAATACGCGACGGACTGCGGCTGCTCATCGTTTTGAGGTTCAACTCAGTACACCTCGAATTTCACTGTTTAAGAACTCTTCCATCTGTAGAACTGCGTTTTTGTGGAATGATCTTCCTGATGAAGTTCTTCCAAATGGATTTAATCTCCAGCAATTCAAATGTAATGTGAATCGCTTCTTTTGCACAGGGACCGCTCTCAGGACACCTCAAGGATTTTCCTGTATCTAGTATTTGTGTTTAATTCCCACAAAAAGTGTTTCTCAAGTGTTTGTTCTTCACTTGTGTGTCATTTATTTTATTTTAAATTCTACAAAGAGTAACCAGAAAACCGCCCATACCTGTCAATCCACCAAGGATAAACTTTATTTATTTCCACCGCTATCATTTCTCCAATGCCTTTTCCCAACCACGCCCCTGCTCGCAGGCAGGATCGAAAAGCATTCCTGTTATTCCTGCCGGAAATAATTTCCCGTAGTCCTGCAATTTATTGCCCTGCCACGGCTTGTAATGATTTTCAAATATTCCAAAATAAACGGAATGAACAACATCCCTTTATTTGTTTTGCAGGCATCTTTCTCGTTCGTTTTCCGAACTGTGTGCCTCGCGGACTTTTAGATTTCACGGCTTTTTGGCATCGGGAAGGGGGTGGTGGGTTTTGCAGACTCGATGGCAGAATACGCGGAAGAGATTGTGTGTATCCTGTTGGACGGGTTTTGATCTAGGTTTAGCGATTTCGGGTACGAGATTTGTGTTAATTCTCCCATGGGATTTGTCCGGCCGGCAGAGAGAATGTTTGGAAATTAGAGTTCTGTTTGTTGTGGCATATCTGAGGTTTACCTTGTTTCTAAGGCTGAGTCGAAAGTGACTATTGCGATTAATGACTTCACTGCTGAGAGTAATATAGTGTTTAATTTTTTTTCATTTGTATCACATACTGAAAGAAATTTGTGAATATCTGTACATATTATAAAACAGAGTCCGTCGCCGCTTCTGTCTGATTGCGATAAACTCAAAAACAACCGAACTGAGCTACATCCAATAGAGCAGGGGTTCCCAAACTTTTTTAGACACTGTACCCCCTTTTAGCACCAAACAATTTTGAGTACCCCTTCTCAGTAGTAAAAAATAAAACCATATTAAAAGTTTCAAGGTTTTCTCTTCAGTAGAGATCTAACCTGTGTGACTCAATTAGAAATGTTCAAAAAAAAACAAAGATATATTGCTTACATTTCATACATATTCATATAATTATATTTATACGCATTCATATAGAGACATACATAATTTAATTTTGATTACATTCAAACAATCAAGACAAAATAAAAATATCAAAAAGCGCTAAATTCCCAAACAAAAATTAGTGAGAAGGGTGCGCTTGTTTCTGTTTGCACAGATGTTCGATATTGGGTTCTAGCTCGGTTGAATACAATCTTAAGTCATCTTCAACATTTAATTCATTTCTGTATTTATTTTTAAGATAAGTTAAACTTGAGAACCTTTTCTCACATAAATACGTGGTGCAAAACACAACATGGAAATTAATAGCACTATGAGACAGTTCTTCGTGCTCCCTCCCCACACAGATCCAAAAATCTAACAATGTAGTACCAGAATATTTCTTTTTCAACGTGGGATCACACGAGATTTCAATAAACTGCTCCTTTTCAATAGTATTTATTGTTTAAACACGATTGAGTAGCCACGAAATTAAAAGGCAACACTGACTACTGCAAAAACACTGCTTTGGCGGTGTTTATTAGGTAGGAAGGAATTTCATTTTGACGTTCCATCCCCCACCTTTTCGCCTTCATTTCTCAATGCGCACATGCTCTTTCCTTCACTTCTAACACTATTGACATTTGAACTCTGGGTTCCCGTATCCTGCTCACATTATAATCAAAAATAATTGTTCTTTTGGTTTTCGTATTCATTTCATTTTATTAATTTATTTTATTTTGATTTAGTCATCAGGAAAAAAAGGGATCTGTTTAATCTGTTTAACATCTGTTGAGACAGAAGTTGAGAAACTTGTGCGAGCTAAGGACTAACGAGGTCTTACCTTTTAACGTGTGATTCCTAACACGGTTGCAGAATCATTCCAGCTTCAACCAGATAAATTCTCTCGAGAAAAATATCTGGTCGAGGCGGGAATCGAACACACGACCTTCCGATCGTGAGTCGGACGCACTACCACCGCGGCCAATTCCACAACGATGTGGATGTAATAAAACATATGCTGCAGGTTTATCAAAGTTTTTCTTTTTTAAGGGACACGTCCACCTTGCGTACACCTTGGATTTTAGAGATTTTCCTCTATTAAAATTCAGTGGTCTGCTGGCCAGCTGCGTACCCCTGAAAATTTCCTTGTACCCCCATGGGATACGCATACCCCGGTTTGGAAACCACTGCCCTATGCAATGTTCTTCTTGCATAGCAATTTCATTCAATCATCCTACAATCGCATTCCGCATCTCCCGGTTTAATTTTTCACAAATAAACAGTTCATCAGAAATGTGTGGGAATCACACGTTGAAAGGTAAGACGACGCTAGTCCTTAGCTCGCACAAGTTTCTCAACTTCTGAGAGTTGTCGTTCGTATGGGGGCGACAGCTGAATAACGGAAAAACAGATTTTAAAAACAGACAGAATTGCTTTCACGTTCTATTACCTTCCTATCAAGCATAGGATAAAAGTCTAACTTATTCAGAGGTTTTCAAATATATTTATCATCATTTCACTGAAACCACAATGGTTACTTTATATGGAAATTGATACGTCTCAACTTCCAACTTCAATATAAGCAAGTTTATTTCCCAAATATCATTACATTTTATCGGGGAAACTTTGAAGTTGGCGATATTTCCCTCTTCTGGAGTTTTCATTGGGGATAATTTCATTAGAATATATTTCATACTTCAAATTGAAGACTTGATGTCGTTAACAAAAGGACTTTTAACTCAATTACCTCATTATTGAAAACCGAGTGGATTGGAATGATGAAGAATTCAGCCAAGAGTTGTCCAAGTGTTTCATCAAGCCTATTCATTCCGTAATCTAATTTGTTATTGATATCGAAGGACTATGAAAGATTCGAAACGTAAAATATTCAAAAATTCATCGATTCGATATATAAGTAAATACAGATAGCGTTCAATCGGTTCAAAAGAAGCCCTCAAAGGAAGGCGAAAAGAAGGTTGTTCACCAATCAGTATTTTGAAATTTCAACTGTGATATATAAATATGGCAGATCTTAAGTTTCTTCTCAAATTGAATTTATGGCAACTTCGTTTTGTAGTAAAAGGAAT
>NW_019292026.1:0-24556 GCF_000500325.1 Leptinotarsa decemlineata
ACTTCACCAAACAACAACCAATAAAAAAGCAATTAATACGTCATAGTGGTGGGGGGAGGCTTAGAACCGGCTCAAATCTCCTACTCCGGTGTCTCGTCAATATCGAAAGAGTGCTGTAGATGGTGACGTAAGGCCGCGTTATGTCGATGGACATAGGCCGAGACCGCGTATGCTGGACATGCTGATTGCATATGCTATTACTATTATTATTATCAATCGCTCAAAAAAGGCTCGCGTCAAGTGGTGTGAGGAAATGAATAAAAAGTTCGGCCATGCTTCAAAAGACGTGTTTATGGGCCAGAAACGAAGTCTTCGAAGAAATTCGTAAAACTAAATAACCGCCGCAGACGAATCATTCTTCATCATGATAATGCGAGCTCTCACTCATCTCGTCAAACAGGTGAATTTTTGAGCAGTCAAAACATCGAATTGATGACTCATCCTCCATACAGTCATGATTTGGCACCCAATACCTCTTTCTTATTCCCGAATATCAAAGGTAAACTGCGTGGTCAACGATTTACGAGTGCCGAAGAAACAGTTGAAGCGCTCAAAAACCATGTTTTGAAGGTGTCTCAAGAGGAATGTAAAAACTGCTTTGACAAGTGGTTTGAAGAAATGCAAAAGTGTATTAATCATCAAGGGAAATATTTCTGAAAACTATAAAGCCGTTTTCATTGAAAGAAAATGTTATTATTTGCCATTTCCGAAATACAAATAGTACCCCTCGTAACAGTGCTCCAACAAAACTGATTTTATTTTGAAACTGCTAGAATTCACGTTTATCACTTGTGTTGGTAATATATTCCATGAATCCAACTTTGAAGAGTTTCTGAACGAACTGGTAGGGTAGTCATGTTACATGGCTTGGGTATTATAATGAGCTTTCTGTTCATGATTGTGTAAAAGAGTGANAGGTCAAACTTGGAACGACCCCGCATGAGAAATCCATGGAAGTTCAGATGTATATATTGACTGCACCTGAACTTAATTCAACGTAAGTTTTGACGAAATTGGTTCAGTTTCAACAACTGGCCAGTAATTGAGTATAGTGACTTTATACCTAATCGGGTGTTTTTGATTTTTGTAGAATTGTTCAGGATATCGGCCCTACGAGGAATTATTATAATTGAAAATGTCACTGATACAGAGATGAATAATGACCCAAAAAAGTTTTTGATTATATATATTTCAATATGGTATATTTTCCGAAAACATTCGATTCCAAATTTTCCAACGAAATAGTATATGAACTGAAACGAGTGAAATTTCATTAATTGTCCAAGAAAATAATTTCCCTAACTTTATGTATGGGAGGAAGGGAAAAATAGGTCAACAGAGTTAAAAATTAACACAACGGGTATAATAATTCCTTATTCAGTTGTTCAAAATATATGTTTTTGAAAAAAATCAAGGAAAATAATTTCCTGACATTTATGAGTTCTAATCAACCATTATGAAAATCACCAACTCTCGAAAATTTGCATTTTGGAAAAATTATGTTTCAGTAACTGCTTCTGTTTAAAATTGTATAATATTCACTTTACTTAAAACATGCTGGAAATACAGAGTACAGCGCGATGACTAGCGCTTAGCCGTAATTGGGAAATAATAGGATTGATTTCCTGAAAATTGGCAAATATAGCATTGGCATGTTTGTCAACATGCTTTATCGAATGAAAATAATGGCTTGTTTACCAACACTTCCGGTTATACCAAGTTTCTTGATTAAAATGTAACACCCTATTCCAAAAATCAACCGTTCTCGAGAATTCCATTTGTTTACTCAAGAAAAATAGGTATTCGGCTCTGTAGTGATTCCTTATGGAATTGAATATAGGAATAATATTTCCAAAATGTAATACAATATTTTTAGAAACGATGACTAATTCTGAATGTATAAAAATGGTCCAAAACACAGTTTTTTCAAATGGAACACCCTATATTTTACGATAGTTTTGATATTCCAAGAATATTTTGACTCATTTTCATGAAATATTCCCTATATATAAAAAAATCACTATTCACGTGTTACTTCAGTTTTTATTGAAAAAATAAAACACGCGCATGTCCAGCATAAAACTACTGTATACGAAACCTTCATTTCCAACAGTTATAAAAAATTCATCAGAGCTATTGATTTACTGTCATGGTTTTTGTTGGAAACAAGATTTCAGATGAATAAATAATGAACTGAAAAATGTTTATTTTGAATGTTTCATAAAAGAGCGAAAATTCAAAAACATTGCATTGTCTTTTCACACAAAATATAAAAACTATTTCGAAATATGTTCGAAGAAATTTCCGTTACCTCCCAGGTATTCATTCTCTCTTCATCAAATTGTTATTTATGTGCTGTAAATGATTTCATCCATATCTAGGGTGTTTAATGCCTGTAAATATTTTTACAACCATATTTTCCTTAATTCTTGTATGATATTCAAAAACATTATTTTAAATATATCCCCTTACATAATAGTCCATAGGAGACAGATTGGGGAAACGTGTTGGCCAAAGATACGGCCCAATATTGGCAATCCCATGAAATAATTGATCAAGTAATAGTTTGCTGGCCAAACTTCGATGATGTGGCATGTTGGATCATTTTTGTGTATAGCTCTCCAACTTTCTGGAAGAACGTTCTTTCCAAGTTGCCGTCGATGGATATATCTCGAATTCTTTTACCATCATCGCTGGTGTTCCCCAGGAATCCATATTGTATCCAACCCTATTTGTATTGTATATCAACGAGTAATTGGAAAAAATCAAGAATCCAATATTTTGCTTTGCTGACGACAGAACACTTTCCTCGTTATTCCATTCGGATTCCAGGACATCGGCTGCGAATGGACATCTTTACCGGCAGTATGAGGTTGCGTATCTTAATGAGGATCTAGAATTGATTTTGAATTGAGGTAAAAGTAACCAGGTTCAATCCAATGCCACAAAAACCCAGGCATCGGTTTTCTCCAAGAAGATAAATGTCTCCGAAACGGTTATAATATGTTAGGACAGACAATTCCGCTTTCTGCTTCGATAAGTTTGTTGGGGGTTGAAATGGACACCAATATGTCTTGGCACAATCATGTCGCTAGAATTGGAAAGGCTGCTTCTCAAAAGCTTGGAACACTGTTCCAAACCGGAAAACTGTACATACCTCAGCAAATTTTGATGATGGACTTTTTGGAAGAAACCACTTGAAGTGTTTGTAAGCAAGCCTTCGGATCAAATCCGTAATCGGCTTGACCTTCGCTATGTCTCGTAAACGCTCCAATGAAATATATCGATCATTAACAATCACGATACGAAGCACCTTATACTGCATTGTCTCGAGTCTCCGCAACGGAGTCCTCTTAAGGCTACAGAACACAGGACAAGCGTACAACATAGCTGGCTTGATAATTTGCTTGTAAATCAGGAGCTTGTTGTCTACACTCAGTTTGAAATTTCGTGCACCGAGTGGGTAGTTTCGTTTAATCGCCGCTCCTGCTCTCCAAATTGCCAGACTCCAGGATAACTCCCAGATACTTCGCACGTTTCTGTTCTTCCACACACTTTCCTTGAATCGTCAATTTCCTGAAGATCTTCACGTCGGTGAATTTATTCGTGAAATTGACATGTTCAGTCTTCGACAGATTTAGCTTTATCTTATTCCTCTCCATGTACGGTACAACTAACCGATCCAGGTGAATCTGTATTTCGCGTGTTGCCATCTCACTAGAGTAAGAATGGGCATATATGGCAGTATCATCTGCATATATGCCTACATTCGTTTTTGCCAACATTGGAAAGTCATATGTATTCAGAGAGTATAGGTGTGGGGATAAACAGGACTCCTGCGGAACACCTGCTTTCATTGAAAATTCCGTAGAGATAGCTTAATGTATTCTTACCAGATAAGAATACAAGATTCTTAATCATGTATAAAGGCATGTGTGCCATCCACATTTTCGCGATGAATCCCTCTGTCCAAACGGTGTCAAAGGCTTTATGTATGTCCAACAGGACCATCACTGTATTCTTCTTCTGGTGAAAGGCCTCCTTTATTCCGTGGACCAGTCGGACAAGTTGCGAGGTCATGTTACGACCCTGCCTGAATTCAAACTGTTCCTCCGGAACAAGTTTCAGCCTTTTCTCCAGACGGAGAAGTCTGCTCAATAGGAACTTGTCCGCAATCTTGGCGACCAAGCTAAGTAGCGCAATCCTTCGGTAGCTCTCTCTTTGGTTCTTTGGTTTTCCTGACTTATGAATGGGTTTTACCTCCGCGCGCTTCAGGCAGTCTGGGTAATGTTGCAATCTGATTATCCCGTTGATGATACGTACCATTTGTACGAGACCTTTGCGCGGCAAGTTCCGGAGTAGAACTGCTCCAATGCCATCGCTGCCAGGTGCCTTGTGTAGTGGCATGCGTTTTATAGTGGCTCTTACCTCCTCAAAGTAGGTGAGGATTTTGGCAAGATCTTCACCGTTTAGGCGTGGCGGAGGCATTGAACGCACCCTTCTCGCCGTCTCGGTGATGTTTCTATGCTCTTCGGTGCTGTCTGGCGTTGTTCGGGAAACATTATGGAAATATCCGCAGAACACTCTGGCCTTCTGAACGTTGGTCACTCAACTTTCATTACCTCTCTCTATGGTAGTCAAGGGCTCGTATCTGTTGTCAAGACGTTGCTCCATCCTCCATAAAGAGTTGTCCTGAACGTTAAGTCTCTCCAGTTTCTCCCTCCACTGAGCATTGGAATCCACCAAAAGCGGTTCACATTAAAATACGAGACGGACTGTGGCTGTCCTTCGTTTTGAGGTTCAACTCAGTACACCTTCACTGTTTAAGGAACTCTTCCATTTGGAGAACTGAGTTTATGTGGAATAAAATTCTTGAGGACGTTTTTCCAAATGAATTTAATCTTCAGCAATTTAAATCCAACGTGAATCGCTACTTTCGCACAGGCACCGCTTTTAGACCGCCTAAAAATTTTCCTGTAGTGCTTGTATTTTGTCCTTGAAAAGGCGATGCTCCATACTGTTCGTACCCAAATATTTTTCGCATCTTCAATTGATAAATTATTCACTGTAACTCTCACAACATTTTGTGATATGTCACAGTATCCTTTATTATTCAAATTTTCATCATAGATGTACAAATACAAAATCCTATTGTTCTTCATAGCACAATAAAGGTTAAAATCCAAACTTTCTTGGAAATATTGGTCACGGGTAAAGTGTGGACTCTTATCAGCCCAAAACTGAGTATTATGACGAATGGATAATCCATTTATAGTCAACTTACCTTCATCACCTCATAAATTTTTTTTGAGAAAATGTGGATTTTCCTGACTTCTTATCAGCAATCACTCACAAAACTCAATTCGACGATGCAGGTCCGTGTCTCCTCTCCTAATATTCATTAATACACCAAAGGTTCCAAACAGTGCATCACAAAAACAGTTAGAATAATCATTTTAAACACCTTGTATAACATTTTGGAAATATTACTCCTAAAAGACAATGGAATGGAGTATTTCGATGAATCAATGATATCTCAATTATGTAGGTATTCTATCAAACTTTTCAATTTTTTGGGGGAATCACTAGAGAGACGAATACCTAGTTTTTTGGAGTAAACAAATGAATTCCTTGAGAACGGTTAATTTTTGGTATAGGGTATTCAAAAATGTGAAAAAATACAGGGTGTTACATTTTAATGACGGAAGTTGGTATTTGGAACTTCCGGTGTAACGGGAAGGGTTGGAAAAACGTCATTATTTTCATTCGATGAAGCATAATCAAAAACCTTCCCCACAATTTTCAAGATATGAACCCTATTTTTACCCAAAATACGGCTAACCAACGGTCCTCGCACTTTACCCTGTATATTCTCAAAAAACTAGTAATTTGAAATGGAATAGTGAAAAAAACTTTTGCGCTTGAGGTTAACTATTCATGTTACCGATATCTTGAGTTAGTGAAAAATTTCAACTATTCACTTGATTTGAGGAGGAAAACGCTTACAGTTGTTCTAAACTTCAACTACTTCAAAAACAACTATTTTTCAGGCAAGTTTTCCTGAACGGAAAACCACTCACCTCGGAAATGCTGAAGGAAAAAAATATATTCGAACCAAAAGTACGCAGGGCAAAAACAACATCTCATCTATCTCTTTCTCTACCAGCATGGTCTGTCGGTTTCTTCGTCTTGCCTGGAGCGAGAGTTCCAGTTTGTATCGACCAAGAGATAGAAACAAAACTGCTTCTCGAAGAAATGGAAGAAAACCAAAACATTCCTTTATCTGAAGAAGTGGCTTTGAAATTTGGTTCTAGAGGTTCATTTGTTAAAAACCACGTATTGGATGAAATGACTAAAAAAATGAAGCAAGAGATGATGTCTGACGAACGATACTATAGTCATCCATCGCTAAAATCTAGGTTGGAAGATTCTGAGGAGATGGAAAGTGCTAAAAAAGAGAAAATAGATGAAAGGGGAAGAAAGTTCTTCATTGATAGGGCGAAGCTGGCAGAGAAACATAAGAAACATAGAGACTTTGAGAGAAAGCGAGATGAACTGAAAAAGTTTCTCATGGAACGGTCGAAGACCGGTGAAACCAAACCAAAAATGGAATCGAAAGGTAAAGAAATACACTTGACTAGTAGCGAAGTGGAAAAAATCTTGAAGGACAGAGCAAGGGCTAGAGCTGCACGTAGAAATATTGTTTTCACCGATGAGGAACTCAGAGCTCTGGTACACAAAGCTAGTAAAAAGTTTTACAAAGCCAGAATAAAACGTTCAACTCCTTTTCAAAACAGAGCCAAAAGAGATATCAATGTGAGAATGTTAGAGAGAACCGTTCAACTGAACCCTTCCTGCGAAAAACTTACAGAAGGTCAGCAATACGATAATGAGGAAATATCTCGTAATTCTTTCGTGCGTGAACCTAGAGATGTGAATGCAAAACTGGTAGAGTTGAAGGCAAAACTAGCAGAAACTAAAAGCAAATGGGAAGATAAGAAAGATGAGTTTCGAGGTAATACAAAAATGGCGAGAGAGTCCATCAAAGACAGAATACGAAAGCTAAAGGATAAAAAACGTTTCAAAAGAGATATAAACATGGAACTACTTGACGTTAAATCAAAACCAACCAAGAAGATGGAGATGGAGAAGAGAAGACAAAAGAAGAAAAAAACTGAAATGGAGGCAACAATACGTGAACCAGGTCAATCAAGTGCTGAGCTTCTCGAACAATTGGAATTTGAAAGAGGACAATTAGATAATCACAGAAAACAACCTAAACATGAAGTATACGCAGAGTTGGCAGATTCTGAAGACCTAGAGGCAGAGGAATTTTTCAAAACAACACCGAAACCGAAAAGACTCAAAATTTTTGATAAAAAGTCCAAACTAGACCCGTTCGGCATTCCGAACCCTTCTATAGATATTGTAGAACCTCCTTTCAGGAGATCGAAGAAAGGGAGGAAGAAATCGAAGTCGAAATCGGATAACCTTCAGTTCTTGACTTCTTCAGAGGAGTTTTCGGACATCGAGGATGATCTGCCATGCATTCACGAATATTTTGGCCCTGAAACGAAATCAGAACGTAAGAAGCATGGTAATGTGATGACAGAGTTGGGGGAATTCAGTTCTGCTGAAAAACTTAAGAGAAAAAAGAATAGAAAAACGGTAAGTTTATGCATAATCGAAATATAAATTCATTTCCAGATCCATAGTTCAATTTCATCATATTTTCACTCTGAGTTTTTCTTAACATTTCATCCAGACTAATAGTTGGCTTTTTCGGGAAATAGTCTGTGTCAGCAGAATATGCAACAAATCATTATTTTTTTCCTTCCTATTATGTTACGAATTTTCTTAGAGGGGTAGTATTCTATGGACTTCACGTTCTGATAGACAAAACAGATTTTCTTTAGACAAAATGTTATTCCACTGAAGTCCTCTGATTTTAGGAATACCTCAAATTCCGAACTAGAAAAGATATTGAATTCATCACAAATATTGACTCGACCATGAAAATCTTGTTTATTGATATTCAGTAGTATTGAATAGGAAAAAAACGCTATTTTCATAGACAGTTTTCCCTCAAAAATCATCACAACGTTGAGTTATGTGATGCGATTGGCCGATTCTCGATGACAATCCACAGGTATTTAAGTGACACTTTATCGTGAGATTTTCAGTGGACAGCTTACAAAATCGCAACACGTTTTTCAATATACACAGTGTTTCCTATTCGATCCTCATCATTGGGATCTCGGAAACTCTGAGATATACGAAAATGGTTAAATTGAGGCAAAGTTGTGCATTTACCTGACTAACAATATACCGTGGAGAAAGTTCTGAAATTCCGAGTATATCCGGAGACATCCGGAAATAACAGAAGTTTCGGAAAATGGTTTTTATTCTTTTCGGGCTTTATTTTACGAAGGATTCGCACATAATGGTGTTTTCAGACTTGCTATCCGACGTTTCGTCTTCCGGCCACCATCATCAACTTTATTTTTTCTTATGGGCGCTACAATGGATTATTTTTGTTTTGAATAGAACCAGGTTTTACCTTTCCAATGATGTATCATTCTTTTTTGAGAAATTGGAGATATTGAAAAAAATTAATTCTTATCATGATAAGCTTTGACTTTGATGTTTCTAAATTTGACTTTCAATTTGTTACACTCAATGACATTTTGTTATTGTACACGTCATTGAATTTTTGGCGAAAACTGGCTTTCTCGAAAGAGAAAAAAAGAGATGATACAAATTTATTACAAATACGATAGAAACATTTTAGTTATTTATTGTTTTTTGTTCAAAGTTCTATTTTCATTGAAAAGGACACAATATCTAATTTAGGTACCTCATAAACACCTCATTCATCAATTGTTGATTCTGTCTCCGTACTTTTTCATTGGCTTTTCAAACTAACCAAACTCGATGAGATTTTGATCCAATAACTTGAACATAGTCCGATGTGGTTGTCGCCTCTCGGGAAACAAGTTTAAATACATTTCCGATGTCCTAACACTGTTTCTATCGTATTTGTAATACATTTGTAACATATCTCTTTTTTCTTCATTCGTGAAAGCCATGACCCAATAACACAATATCATTGAGTGTAACAAATTGAAATTCAAATTTACAATTGCCAGTTTGGTATCCAGAAGCGGCATATCAAACTTTTTTGCTCTTCTAGCAAGTAGCCAGCTATTCACGGCAACCAAGTCGATGAAATGAATAAAAATGCGCAAATAGTATTTTTTTGACCTTATTTTTATACGATAGAAACCCAACATCGCATCTAGAAGGTCCACTCCAACCATATACTTATTATAAATGAGGACACTCTTTGGACAAGGTATCATCTTATGTGCATTCTCTTGCTTGAAAAATCTCCGCTTTTTTCCTACTGATTGACTTCCTGCATACGTTAACAAAGTGGTGACTACTTTTTTATCAAACCAAGATACAACACTAATGACCTCACCATCTATAGTAGCAAATTTTTCAACTAAATGACCTCTTCCTTTTTTTTTTCATTTCCTTCTCGGAAGGCATTGCAACTCCTGGGACTCGATTCAATCTCACCGTCCCTAAGGGTAGTATACCTTCAGTAGTCAAATAAGTCATGAGTGGAACACTGAAGAACCAATTGTCAAAAAACAATTTGAAATTCTGATGTCTTGGTATAGATTCAGATAGCTTCACAACAACATTACTACTAACACTGAGAGTTGGAGCTCCTAGAGGTACAGTATTGCTTTGTGCTCCTGCAAATAGATCAAAATCATAACTAAAGCCAGATATACCCCTGAGGACAACATTTTTGAAACCCCATTTATGTGGTTTCTTCGGATTATATTGTTTGAGTTGTGTTCGAGCTTTTGTTGGAATAATCTGTTCATCTACAGCAAGATACTCTTCTTTCGGAACTTGCAGTAACCTTTCTCTTATTTGGGTAAGAAATGGCCTAATATTGAACAATTTATCGTATCCAGTTTGACTGTTTCCAATCATGTCATCATTGTTGTTGAAGTGTAAGAAACGTTTTATCTCTTCAAATCCATTACAGCTCATCACGTCAGGCAAATCCTGGGAACCAGTGAATTTTATCTTTTCTTTAGATTTTTCGAGATTTCCTTCTACCCAATGGTATACTTTTTTTTTCTTTTTTTTTCACGTCGTTTTTGTATTGTTGATAAGGGTATATTATCATCTGAAAAATCAAAGTCATCAAATTCTCGATTCATGATACTGGCAACATCATTGTCTAAGGGAGTTTCTCCAAAATTACTATCCACAGGTAATTCAACATCTGAAAGGGGTTCATCATCCTCATCAGATAAATCGGAATCTTCACTATCGATACAAGGAATTTTTACGGCAGTCATCTTGCCATAAAATACCTTGTGATTCATACCTGAAAACATGATCATATTGTCAGGATGATCCATCATTGCATGATGTGCCATATAAGGTACATACTTGTTTCCAGAATTGTTCATTAGTTCTGAGAAACTTTTCACTACTGAACTTACCTAGAGATGTTTTTAATATCACTGTTGAACACTCTATAATTTTTTCTCGGTAGAAAAATACTTTCAAACAAGAGTAAATGGACAGCAAAGATCACCCCAAGCGTGACAAATGGAATTTCTAACAAGAATGAACTTGAAGACTCCTTCCAATGCACTCGTTGATAAAATAGTCCGGCCGTGATGTGTATGAGATAGATTGGTTCGTGACAGATATGGTCATGTATGAAATGACGACAAAATTCCTTCTCAAGTATTATAAATCAAATAATTTTCGCTTTGTACCATATTTGGCACATGATGCGGTAAAGGGTTAAACCTCAATTTGAATGAAATTATCAAAGGATACCATAGTACTGAGGGAGTGATGGCCATACATACTTCTGGGTCTTATTGCCTTTTTTTGTACCATTTTTATTTTTTTTCAATGCTTATTCCTTTTGGCTGCAAGGATGGCGTATATCAGAGTATTCTGTGCAGTTTTCTGGCAACCAGTTTGAGCAAAACTTACTCATCATCCAGTCTTCAGCCTTATAACTTTCATAGCAGTTCTTCGTCATATCCTTTGCACTCGTTTTTAGAGTCAAGTTCGTCATTGTACCCATCCAAATTAGATTCACCACTGTCGAAAATGAACTCAACTTCACTGCTGGATATTGACTCAACAGTTTCCTTAAGCTATTTTCTTTTCCTGCTTCTTTTGTCACGGTCTCGACTTCATTTTTTTTTCTTCCAGTGAATTCTGTTTTTCTTTTTGTTGACGTTTTTGTACATTTTCAACAGATGTGAGTAAAATGACAATCTGTTCTGCTCGCTTTTTAGCTTGATCTGTTTTTTTACTGATTGGAATGGGCTGGGTCGCATCATAGAGTAATTGTTGTGAGCTTTGATGTGTGCTGGACAAGCCGGTTTCTGATGTACAAGTAACAGTCGGGGAGTTTGAAATGCTCAAAGGGTTGATTATTGATGCCGGAGTTTCGAGTTTATTAGTAACAGTTCCAGAATCTTCGAGGATTGGCTCACCGCAAGGCGTTTATTCACCTTTCGAAGCATTCTTACAGGTCACTGTCATTTGAATCATCATATGCATAAACTGGGACTGTCGGAAGACAATGTGTGTCGCCTCTCTTTGGAAAATGATGAAATAGCATCGGCAGAGCCGAACTCTTACCATCTGACCTGAAAGACCACCATACAAAATAATCGGCTTCGTTAAGAAGCTGGGTTCATTTGGTCGAGTTGAATAGATGTAAGCCACAATAAACCCTTGCGGGTTGCGGTGGACTGTCGAATAGACCCACTCACTTTGGACCTAACCTAATCTAACCTAGTTGGTTTTCCTTTTCTTGTAAAGGTAATCCATATGCATATTCAGGAATTGCTGATCGATTCAGGGGAATTGCACATGTGGATTTAAAAGCTGAAATGGTGTTTTGTGAATTGGCTGCTTTACTCCAAGCTCCACTCAGTAACTCACCAAATTGAAGTCTCGCAATGCGACGTCCAGGATTTCGCTTCAGCCATATTCAGCATGATTCATAGAAGAATGTTTTTGGAGATTCAAAAACTTCTCTATTTAGTGGTTCTACGAAGTTACAGTGAGTACAATGACCGTCTGGAAGCAAGAAAACTTTTAGTCTAAAAACCCGAAGGGTTTTGAGAATGAAAGTGATTTTTCAACCACTCTAAAAAGATTTATCGGTTAATATTTGCTGACTTTGGTACATAGCAGGCAGGGTCCAGGTGACATACCATCTTGAAACTCTGGTTTCCTATTTTTACCTTTCATAATGCATGCTGACAGTATAAAAACTCCTTCTGCATTACAACAAGCAATTACAGGGATTGTTCCACCATTTTCTGTGAAGGTGACTGTTGAAAACGCTTTTGAATACTTCTTAGCAAATACGTCATTTTGCCGTATTGTTGCAGACTAGTTTCGTTTATGTTGAATACATGACCTGGTTTATCAAAAAGTTCATTTTCTTGCAAAATCTCTTTCAACAGTTTGAAATAACTACTGACTTCAGTTTCATTCATACCCTAAGCTTTTGCTATTGATACACTTTCTGATTTCAATGATCTCAATGATATGCCAGGATGTCTAGATAAGAACTTGCTTAGTCAGTCATAGCCAGCTGTATCTGTATCTACAGAGTAGGGAGGGTGAGTATAGGCCCGCAGCACTTAGGCCACATGTGACCCATTGTACATCCTCCCAAGGAGTTGTCCTCCTAGGCCATCGTCCATCCTGTCTTTTCCAGGAAGGTGGACAGGTTACTGGGAGAGACATATCCTTTATATCGGCAGGTGTAGGCCAAGACTCGCCGAACACACACTCTCTAATTGACGATAACTCCGGACATTCGCAAGGGACATGCCTGACAGTTTCATCTTCCTGTTCACCAATCTGCATATAGGTGTCCCCACCAGCTCGATATGTGGAGGTGTTTCCTTAGTTGACAGTGGCCAGTCAGAAATGCTTCTGTTGAGCGTAGATTTTTCCTGGTCATCGCCAGATATTTCTTCGGCGCCAGCTTCCCAGGGTCTCCAAGGGTATTCCTGGCAAGATTGCATTCTTTAATTTCATCCCATCGCTTTAGAGATTGAGTATGGGTGTGACGTTTGGCTAGTTCCTCAATTGTCGAAGTCATCAGGCCGTAGGTGCCACTGGGTCCTAAAATTCTTAGTCCAGCCGCTTCCTTGGCTAAAGAGTCGGCAATGCGATTACCTTTACTCCTGTCGTGCCCTTTAACCCACCTCAGGATAATGTTATTATCTACCGAGGCTTTGGCTAAATCTTGGTGGCACTCTAGTACTAGCCCTGAGGTAACACGTTGTCTGTTCAAGGCTAATAGGGCTTGTCTGCTATCAGTGCAGATTGTTATGTTTTTGCCAGAAATTCCTTTTCTGGTTATTTCTTTTGTGGCGATTGAGATACCAGCCAGTTCTGTTTGAACCACGCTAGTATTTTTTCCCATTATCCACTTAATCCTTAGGCTCAGTGATCTGGAGTACACTCCCCATCCTGAGCTTTCCTTGGTTTTTGAGCCGTCTGTATATATGCGTATTGCATTTATAGCATCTGACTCTGTGTTCTGTTTTATTTGTATTTTGTAGGGTTTATTAAACACAAACCTGGCTTCAATTGCATCCCTGGTTGCCGGCAGCAGAGGTTGCACTATAAGCGCTACTCGCCATAGGCTCAGCCTCAGTTGACCCATTCCTACTTCGAGGTTTATACCAGCCAGCTTTTAAGGTTATTCCGTTGAACTTATGTTCTATTTTAAGTTGAAGAGCAAAACAATACGCAATGCTCGAACATCATCAAGCGTCAGGGGAAATTCATGTTCCTGCATTCTTTTAGTATGTTTGACTAGGCGATTTTTGTTATCATTTCCAAGAACACGAGAAGGTCTCATATTCCCCTTTCTATAATTTTTACACTCAAGTCTCATTTTCAGTGTTTTTCGAAGAATACCATATGAAGAAGTTGCCTTTCGAACCGTTCTGAATCGTTCTGAACAGATTGTAGATTGTCACTGCTCCCCTGCCCAATTGCCACGAAGAAGAACAAAAGCACGTTTGTAAATAACAACAAATAAAACATTAATTTGCAAAAAAAAATCCCAATATGGCCATAATACTCTGAGCGGGTGAGATGGCCACTCCAATAACACAAGTTATTACGTGCCACTTCATTGAAAAGTTGTAAAAACATACAAGTTTTAAGTACTTGCTCGCGAATTAAGTACTTGCTCGCGATGCATGAAAACAAAAACACTGCAATAAATATAAAAATGTATATTGCTTACCTTTTTTGCGTTTTTTGCAGTAGGTGAGGAAACTCAAATAAGTTGAAAAATGGTTGTCTTATTTAGTGAGGTTATGTGAATCATTAGTTTGGTCATTTGTTTTTGCTTTTCATGACCTTCCGACTTCCGAAGAGTATGAAATTGCTTCAAGTAGCATTCGACGTGAAATATCATGCATTTTCAATTTTTACTTTCTTCCTGAAGTTATAGGAAATTTATTGTACAATTCAACCAATTCATAAGTCAAAACTAGCTTCAGTGAACTATTCAGCCCTTTGATTTTTCAAAATTGTTGAAGATCTGATTATTTTCTATTTGACAATTTTTCTTGAAGTTTACTAGAAATTTAAAAATTTTGTTTGAACCCCTTCACGTTTTTTTTTCACAAATCGATAGAATGAAATATTTTTATATCCACAATGGATTCATGTTTTCCAAAAACCATTCAACTCAGAAATGAGTTGACTCAATGTAGCCCTTGAATTGGTTTTGGATTCTTCCTTCCTCATCAGATAACATCATCTGCCCCAAGATTTTTTAAAAATATTGGTGACTGAAAATACTTACTCTAATTGGATCAACAAAATTGTTGTTTTCCAGAAAAACTTTTCCGAAGAAACATCATCTGAAGAAGATTCCAGACGTCGAAAACGAAGTGTCTATTTAGAGCCTTACAATCCAAATGAGTCATCCGAATCTAAGAGCAGACTGGAATATCTAGACTCATTTTTGGAAAAGATGAACTTGAAATGTTCTGAATGTGGTAATCAACAAGATTATTCAAATGAGAAAGGAGATGATGATAGAATAGAACGACCAAAACGAAGCTTATACCTCAGAAATGGTCTACAAAACCCCGCAGAGTTAATCAGAGATTTGAATGAACATTTAAGTGAGGAGGGAAGTGAAAGTGCAGAAATAGAACGCCAAAAACGAAACGTATATCTCACGGAAGGATCTCCCGATTCTACAGAGTTCATTGAAGGTGTGGATGGATATACAAGAGCAGACATCAAACTCAACGAGGAGTCAGAACGTTTCAAACGTGGTATGTTTCTTGGAAAAGAATCGAAAGATTCCACAAAGCTGATCAAAAGGGTGAATGAACTGGAGACGTTATTGGAAGATTTGGAACAAAAATATAAGGAATGTATGTCGCAGAGAAATGACCAGTTTGGAATGAAAGCGTCCCATTCAAGTAAAAAAGAACTAAATGTGAGTATATTGAAATAAACATTTTTTATAATGATTGATATTAGACATATGACCAGAAAATCATCAATCATTATGCACATTTCTGCAATTGAATTTGCTTCTTAAGGAATTTAGATGATAATATAATTTTTTTCTGAAACTTTCATTGGGAATGGCACAGCTCATTTCATTAGTGTGAAGTTACCCATAACTTTTCATCCACAGTTTATGACGAGGGAGAATCGAACAGGGTTTAGAATGAGATTTGCAAACAATGTTGCCAGATTGCAAATATTAAAAATTTTACCTGTATTTCGATATTTCCTGAGTATGAAAAGCGAATGGTAGTCTGTGATGAAATTGGTCTGTTTTCAAATGCAACAATAAATAGATTTCTTGTATCTCGAATCGAGTCACCACCAAAATACCACTTTAAAATTTGTATCTTTTCTTCCTTTCTGAGCGTGAACATTTTAGAGTTCACAAGAAATTATTTTATTTTCAATTATGACTGATTTGCTAACTACAAGTACTAACGATTAGTTGCAACAGTGCGGAAAGGGGAAAGGTGGTTCAATCAAATAGTTGATATTCCATCGCGAACAAATCTCTAATTTTGAACTGGTCGACTGATTTCGCGGACACAGTCCAGAATACATTGGGATCTATATGTTCCGATATTTATATTCCACATCTGTGTATGCATAAGCTTGAGATAAACTTACTTATACAATTTATTGTAAGATTTTCACTGTTCGACACGTGTTTTGCTATACAATAGCTTTCTCGAGCACGAATAATAAATTAATTTTAAAATACAACCAACAATTTTATACTATTTTGTTGCTAATTCTCGGAGTGTATTTGAGTACCCTCCTGATGAGCAACAAATGTAAAACACTTTTCTTTTCCAAGAAAACCAGTTTCAAGATTCTAAGAACGAGAAAAATGAAAGAAAAATTAAAAATCAGCCGATTGGTTTCAAATATTTCATTGCTAATACTTAATGTGTATTCGAGTATACTCCTGGTGAGCAACAATTTTGAAACACTTTTTATTCTAAGGGAAACCAGTTGCAACTTTTTTGTTGCTGATACTCAAGGTGTATTTGAGTCCTCATAATAATAGTCCAAGTAGTATGATGGGTGGGTGTAATAAACACAGAATTATACTGTGAGTAAAACTGTATTCATAAACTGTTTACAACTAATTAACGAGTGATTTAATCCTGTTTGGACCAATATGTCAGATCGACTGATTGTGTTCGCGGAAGAATATCACTCGGCTGTTCGCCACAGTGTTGCCAGACTCAATCGGTGGTACCACAGTCCGTATTCCAAAAAATACTGGTTTCAAGATAGCAAGAACAGGACGAATAAAAAAAAATTAAAAATCGGCCGATCAAGGTAAATTATTTTGTTGCTGATTCTTGGAGTGTATTTGAGTATACCCCTGGCGAGCAACAAATTTGAAATACTTGTCATTCTAAGAAAAACCAATATCGAGCAAGATCGAGGAAAAAGCAAAAAAATAAAATAAAAATCGGTCGATCGGTTTCAACTATTTTGTTGCTGATACTCAAGGTGTGTTTGAGTGTACTCCTGGTAAGCAACAAATTTGAAATACTTTTTATTTAAGGAAAACTAGTTTCAAGATATCAAGATCATAAAAAATTAAAAAAAAATCTTCTGTAAAGATCAAAGGAAAAGTATATAGTTCATTGAGTTACCTTGCTACCTTCATATCACGATAGCATTATTTGCGATTTCTAGGGATCGGCACAAGCAACAAAATCGTTGTTTTGGCAACTAATCAGCTACAAATTGATGTATTTTTATTTGTAATTTTGCTGGATTCGCCATGCTAGCCTGATAGGGCTGATAGATATACTTTCGAAGAATATATTCTGAAATTTTCATCAACAAACTATTTTTGATAAGTGAGAAACTGGACTTTTTTGACTAATTCAGTTCCGAATATACGGAACTATTTTTTTTCGCACCGAAGGAACGTATGTTACGCAAATTTGTTCAAGAACATCGATAGATATACTTTTGAAGAATATATTCTGAAATTTTCATCGACAAACTATTTTTGATAAGTCAGAAATTTGACTTTTCTGAGTAATTCAGTACCGAATATACGGAACTATTTTTTTGGACCGAATAAGGAACGTATGGTAGGTACACAAATCTGTTTGAACACGTCGATAGATATACTTTCGAAGAATATATTCTGGAATTTTCATCAACAAACTATGTTTAATAAATGAAAAATTTTATATTTTGTGGACGAGTNTTTCAGAAAAAAGTTTACTAAGGTTTCTGTTGTTGAATGTTGTTTCAATGAATGAAATAAATAATCATCGAAATCTAAAATCAACCAGTTTACGCTTTTCTATTTTTCACTTCCGGAGACTGATGTTTTTTTTTTATTTCAGAATGACATGACACCAACGCCAGAGTATCCACTTATTTAGTTACACCCTGTATATCGTGTTTTTAAAATGATAATATAGAAACACAGGTAAAATTCTTAATATTTGCAATCTGGCAACACTGTTTCCAAATCTCATTCTAAACAACATAAACTGTGAATGAAAAGTTGTGGGTAACTTCACACTAATGCTCATTTCTACCTATTCACAGTATAATTCATGGAATTTAAAGAGTAAGCTAATGCATGGGGTCTTCTTCAACATCATTGAAGACCTTGGCCTATCAAAGAATCTGACCTTCATTTTCCTCAAGTCGTGTGGGCTGAAGTCGGAAACTGAAAGGTTTAATTATCATGGCGTGCCAGAATCTAGCAATAATAATGGGTTTGAAGTAATAAGAATTGATACTTGTGATGCATTGTTTGGAACCTTTGGTGTAGTAATGAATATTACTGGAGTAATTTCCCCCAACACCAAACCGTTATTTTAACACCTCGACACGTGTTTTGTGTCATCATAAGAATTGATAATCATTCTGAAATATTTAAAAAAATTGTAAAGGTAATTGTGATTGATGAATACACTGTATCGAATATTTCTGCCCGAACCGTAACTTCAACACGTTAGTCTACTGCAGTCACGCGATTGGTATAGAGGTTCCTGACACAAGGTACAGAGCATGTCGCGAGGCTTCTGAGACCCTGAAGCACTTGCTGTCAGCATGTCCAGCATATGCGGTCTCAGCTTATTTACATCGACATAACGCGACCCTAAGAGTGTTTCATCATTACCTACGGCACTTATACGATATTGATGAGATACCGGTGTTGCCCTACTCTCCGGAGAATATTGAATCCGTTGTGGGAAACGAGAAGTGCCCAATTAATGTGAACTATTCATTACCCACCCTCAGGCTCAGGCATGCTCATGAGCCTGATATAGTTTTTTCCACCATCAGACCGAGACGATATTTGTTTTGGAGTTTTCAGTTCCTGACGAGACGAATATTGTCTGAAAAGAGGAAGATAAACGGAAAAAATATCAAGATTCTCTCTTCGAACTCCATAGATTCAATCCAGACCACTCAGTCAAGATGGCTGTTTTGAATTATTGAATTCTTTGGTGGAATGATGCCCTACTCTCGAATCGCAAGATCATGTCGCATTTAGGAAGAAATCTTAGCCGGTCACTGCGCTTGCTCGGACCTAATGATCACTAACAATGCGGAGAGTGGGGCTACGGGAGATAGGGCTTGACCAGTGTATCTGTATCTGTAGAGTAGGGAGGGTGAATGTAAGCCCACAAAGCTAAGGCCACGAGTGACCCATTGTACATCCTCCCGAAGAGTTGTGCTCCTAGGTCATCGTCCATCCTGTCCTTTCCAGGAAGGTGGACAGGTCACTGGGAGACATCTCCTTTATATCGGCAAGTGTAGGCCAAGGCTCGCCGAACACACACTCTCTTATTGACGATAACTCCGGGCACTCGCACAGGACATGCCTGACAGTCTCATCTTCCTGTTCACACATCCTGCATAGAGGTGTGTCCACTAGCCCCATATTATGTAGGTGTTTCCTTAGCTGACAGTGGCCAGTCAGAAATCCTACTGTAAGGCGTAGATTTTTCCTGGTCATCGCCAGATATTTCTTCGGCGCCAGCTTCCCAGGGTCGCCCAAGGTGATCCTGGCAAGATTACATCCTTTGATTTCATCCCATCTCTTTAAAGATTGAGCATGGGTGTAACATTTGACTAGTTCCGCAATTGTCGAAGTCATCAGGCCGTGGGTGCCACTTGGTCCTAAAATTCTTAGTCCAGCCGCTTCCTTGGCTAAAGAGTCGGCAATGCGATTACCTTTACTCCTGTCGTGCCCTTTAACCCACCTCAGGATAATGTTATTATCTACCGAGGCTTTGGCTAAATCTTGGTGGCACTCTAGTGCTAGCCCTGAAGTAACACGGTGTCTGTTCAAGGCTAATAGTGCTTGTCTGCTATCAGTGCAGATTGTTATGTTTTTGCCAGAAATTCTTTTCTTGGTTATTTCTTTTGTGGCGATTGAGATACCAGCCAGTTCTGTTTGGACCACGCTGGTATTTCTTCCCATTCCCCACTTAATCCTTAGGCTTAGTGATCTGGAGTACACTCCACATCCTGAACCTTCTTTGGTTTTTGAGCCATCTGTATAAATCCGTATTGCATTTGTAGCATCTGACTCTGTGTTCTGCTTAGTTTGTATTTTGTAGGGTTTATTAAACACAAACCTGGGTTTAATTGCCCGACCATTGTGACCTTGGGGAAATAAGTCATATATAACAATTGTGATAACAAAGTCTCAGTTCTCCGGCTTAAAGTTAATTACTTTCTTCCTTTTCTCAGAAGTTTCAAACATTTTTGGTGAAATAAGAAGTAGAAAGAAGTTTTTTTAAAATAACTTCCACCAGATATTTTCATTCAGAAGAGTCATTAATAATGACACTGCTGAATGGGGAGTTCCATTATGAAAATTCCATGATACAGAACTTTTTTGTTATAAATCTATGCTAATCATCTGATATGATATTTCGTATTGGACTGTAAGTATTGGAGTATAATATTATTTCAAATAATTTGGGGAAACTGCAAGGTGTTAAAATAGCTCTGGAGTTTTTTTATTATGTTATGTCACCCTTTTCTAAAATTGGGCATTCTCAACTTTTTTCCAAAGTTCACAAGTTTTCAAAGAAACATTGAATATATGAAGTAGGGGACTCAGTAAAAGGTGAATGAAATCTTCAACTACCATTTATGTTGAATACAGTGACGTGAGGGGCAAATATGGAAATATTAATATTAAATAAAAAATTCAAGTGCGTCATATGAAATGAGAAAAATCATTTCGGTTTTAACTTATTTGCTGCGCAAAATCTGCAAACATACATTAGTTTAACAATAAAAAAAATGTGAATGAAATTATTGAAATGGTTCACTGGATGAAAAGTGACATAAATTCAGTTACTGTGAATCAATGAGTAATTTCCGAAATCATTAATTCAAGAGACATATAAAGTCATTAGATTGAAAACTGTGAGTTGTACAGCCTTAGCCAATAGAAACTTTTTCATAACAAACGTAACGTTCTACAACTGCTTTACACTCAAGTTGAAGTTGCTACAACTGAAGAAAAAACAAGAGCTTGAGCTGGCAAACGAAGCAGTGGAGGTCGTTTCCAAAATACATAAAAATGAAACTGAAACTGGTTATGACATATTAGAACATCTCCGAAAGATTCAAGAAGATCTGAGACACAAAAAGGAGAAGTTGGATAAACTATTGACGAAGGATTTGAAACCCCAGGACAGAAGAAGGGAATACAATACAACACAGATAAGAGAACCCAACTCAGAAAAACAAAATGTTTTGAACAAAGCCGGTAAAAATAAACAAAATTCCAATATAGTTACCAATACCCTGGAATCGACAGTCCAAGAAAAATATCGACCTAACCACGATAAAATACCCGTTGAAGTAAAAATGGTAAAGAGATCAATTTTTGATGGCAAAAATATGTTTGGAAATTATCAGCCAGTGACCCCCCAACTGAGAATGTGGAAACCTGCTGACATACTTTCCTTGCAAAAAGATTTCAATCCCTTCAATGCAAATAAGATGATTCCACCAAATGATTTCCATCTGTTCAAGAATATATTTGACCAAAACAACCTCCTCACTATGAGAAGGAGGAGAAGTATAGATTCAAGTATGGATAACCTTGAAAATGAAATAGGCACCGATTTTAATGAGATTAAGAAAGAAGGTCAGAATTTCTGGCCAGAAAAATATTCGCAAAATGATGAACTGGAGTTCGTGTTACCTAATCGAGATGAATTTAAAATTCAGGAAAACGACGGTGTTACGGAGATCAAATTTGTTCACCATAATGATAACAAAAAATTCAAGTCAGAAAGGGACAATTCTCTTAAACTTTTCAAAGATGAGGCAAGTGAACATGTTGAATCTCCTGATTATAAAAAAAGTATATTATCTGGAAACGAAGAGGATATTGTTGAAGCTTTCAAAAGAAGAGAACAAAAGAGCAGTGGAGTAACCGAGGCTGCCTTGTTCTCATACCTTCACACAAATAATCCATTGGAGAGTTCTATTCATTCCATGAAAGATATGATGGATCGCAGAAAAAAGAAAGACAAAGTAGATCATTCTTCGATAATTGAAGGGGAAGATGGTGCTCCCGTTATTGAAGATTCTTTATACTCATACCTGTTTGAACCTAATCCCTTGGAAGAGTTATCAAAGAATGACGAAAAGGAGGAGGGCATTGAAACAGTTCAAAACCACCAAAAAACACATCCTGCTTCCCAGAATCTTGAAGAAATCGATACATTGATTCCACATGAATTTGGGAATGGTTTATTGAAAGATAGTATGAAAAAAATGATGGAAGATAAGGAAACTCATAACAAGTATGATCATATCACTGATGAACCCATCATTGAAAATGTTACTGAAAATACGTCGAGTTTCTTTATTTTTGGTAGAAACTCAAGAGATGAGGTGAAATTAACTGACACCTTGGAAGAAATAAAACACAATAAAACAAATTCTAACCAGAATACAGTTAACAATATTCAGAAAATACCTATTAAGAAAGAACAGAAGATGTTTGAAGATCTAATAAGTAATCTGACAGGTTTTTTCTCTAAAATCAACAACCAGATCCAGAATTATGTGAAGCAAATCATTAACTGATTTCAAGATATGAATTCAGATTTTTACTTTTGTATTTCTCGCCTAGTAATAGTTCAGTTAGTTGTTAGGGGTTTCTTGTTGTATATTTTATATTGTTTCAATAAATAAGTGATGAAAAATTAGCAGTTTTTCTAGGGATCACATTCATCCATGAAATTTTGAAATAAGAAAATTGAAGACGTTGACAAAGAAAAGGTTATAACAAGCATTAATTGCTTGGAAACATTTTCTTCATTATTATATTAATTGCTTTTGTCATACAAACATGTTATAGAATGTTGGTTATTGTGAAAGGACCCATTCTTAAGAGCAAATGCTTCAAAATTATGAAAAAGTTTGAGTAAATTGTTGTTAAAATTACTTGAAATTGATGTTTCTCATGATTGATATTCATTTTACATGCCTTTATGAATGTTCTGACAAATTTCATAGAGAAACGTAGTCAATTCAAAATGTATCCTTTATGTTTGGATAAACACATAGCATTTTCCAAATATTACAAGTAAAAATCCTTTTTTTCAGAATAATAAAAGAACTCATCCAATTTCACTGAGAGGATATATTATCAAATTATCACAACCTGTAATATAGTCGAAGTAACCGGTATTGTGCATAGTTTAAGGTGTCAACGCCTCAAAGGCAAAAAAACCAATGTAGAGAAATGAAGCCGCTGCCAATCACGTGGACTGAAGAATTGGCGGTTCGTATTGGATAATTTTCACTAACCGAGTTTCATGATTGGCTGAAGAGTCATAAAATTGAATTTTAAGTCATGTTACGGTGACGAATAGAATGCGAGAATGGTTATAACAGCCGTGTTGTCAATGTTCAGTTCAGGAACTGATCGCGATTTGAGTGTTGAAATTCGATATTGGTGCAGTTATAATAACTTAAAATTTTTGTACTTTGACAAGTACTAATAGTAATAACGAGTGTGTAACAGAGTTGTAATAACATCGCATACTTTTTCCAGTGTAGTGATTCCAATAGCGATGGTGAAAATTACGAAGAAATGATCCCAGTGAATAAGATTCGGATGCATTTGAATATTGAAACACAGAGAGTATATTTCAATGTATATAAGAATCTACATTTCAAGTTTGTTTTCGAGGGATATAGGATGAATTATTCAAATTCGAAGTGAATTATGCTTGGTCTGAAACCGCATACTGCCGGACATTTGGAGCAGGGTGGAAAATTAAAGTTGTTCCAACTTTTGGGGGGGTTATTTGATACCTCTGAAAAATGTATGATTTTTTAGCAAGTGAGTAGAAAAGTAGTTTTGGCTTATTCATGTATATTGCAGAAAAATTGAAAACAGTAAAAAAAGTTACTTTTTAGTTCTCATATTATCGTCTATCAATAGATGTACAGCGTGACACACGGTCGATGTAGGTTAGAAGTTTCTGGAAAACGCAAAGCATAATTTTCCTGAAAATTCCACCTCCCACATTTCCTTACCTGTTCTATCGATCTAAAATATTTTCAGCATTGTGGCGTTGCCACTTCTATCAAAAAGTCCTAGCAATTATTTTTTTAATGGAACACCCCGTATAATCATACATTTTTAGAATCGCTCTAGTAATTTAATACTTTTTTGTTGATAATGTCCTATACCTACCTCTCTCTATCTGTTTTCGAGATAAAAAATAAATTGTGCTAAATATGGTCCAAAACATAGCCTTAATTGAAATTAAGTACTCTCCATATCATCCATATCATACAGGGCGTGCCAAATTACTATTATTTCCATTATCCATAAAAGTAGTCGAAAGTTCATTTTTTTATATGAAACCCCCTGTATATTACTCGATTAATTGAAAGATGGTGAAAAATG
>NW_019292026.1:24637-63648 GCF_000500325.1 Leptinotarsa decemlineata
TGGACAATTAAATTTGATCGTTCATTGATTGGCAGCTCGTGAATAGCATCCCAAAATTCTGTGTTTAAAAATTCTAGAAACCTCTGCGCATTAATGTTTTCCTCAAAAAAGAAAGAACCAATTATTCGTTCGTTAAATATCCCACACCAGACGTTGACTTTTTGGGAATACTGGCTTTTACAGTTTATTACCCAGTTAGGATTATCCGCTGCCCAATAGTGACAATTTTGTGATGACACTACTCTATTTGTAGTGAAAGTGGCTTCGTCGGTATATAAAATATTTTTTAGGAAATTTCAATCGTTTAAATATTCCCCTTGGACCCGTAAACAATATTCCAGGCGTCCTGCTTCGTCGCCTTCTTGAAGTGTGTGTAAAAATTTTGGCTTGAAAGGTTTATTATTTTTCGCCTTGAGACATTTCCGAATAGTTTCTCGTGGAATATTCAAATCTAAAGTGGCATTCCTTACACTGGCATTAGGATTATTTCCGAAATAATCTAAAATGATTTGATCATTCCTGTCATTCCTGTTTCGTTTTTATACAGGATTACTTTTTAACATCATTTTTGATACTGCACCAGTTTCATTGAATATTTTATTTATTTTATTTACCGTACCGCAGCTAATACGAGGACGATCTGGATGTCTCTCATTAAATACTCTACAAACCTCTCTAGCACTTCTAATGTCATCTCCCGAAAGGAGTACAATTTCAATTTTCTCTCTTGAGGTGAGCATCCACGATGAAAGTTTATCGTGAAATTTTTGTGTCATGAGTTATACCTTTCATGTTTCACAGTGGAAACACTATTAAATTACGCGGTATAGAGATTTCCTGGAATATTTCGATTAACTTGCAGTGGCAGTAAGGTTTGAGTGTGTTGTCGCCATTCACCAGGTTGAACAGTACCATTTTCGTAATCTTCAACATCAAACGTGCCATTAGGAGCGTAAAGCTTCCGAGAACGGGTCGTTAAAAAATTATGTAAAACGCATATTGCCGACACTATAATGGACACTTTTTCTGGTTCTAATTCAATTGGCTTTCTTAAAACACGGAACCTAGCTGAAGCAATGCCAAAACAATTTTCAATTATTCGTTTTGCACGAGACAGTCGGTAGTTAAATACCCTTTGTACATCACGCAAGTTTGTGAACGCGTAAGGTTTCATAATATATGGTTTCATGGCAAAAGCATCATCTGCTACGATAACAAATGGAATGGCCTTATTCCGTCCTGCGAGTGGCCTAGGTTTTGGAATATTTAAACTATTATTTTCAAGTTTTGTTGCCAAGGAGCACGTGTTAAAAACTCCTCCATCAGAAATTCGCCCCATACTTCCTATATTAATGTATAAAAATTTATAATCTGTGTCAGCCAGTGCCATTAAAACAATACTATGCATGCCTTTATAATTATAAAAGAGGCTTCCACTATGTTTAGGTGCTTTAATATGTACGTGTTTACCATCAAGAGCACCTAAGCAGTTCGGAAAGTTCCATTTCTCATTAAATTGCTGTGAAATTTTTAGCCATTTATCTTCAGTGGTTGGTGTCTGGAAATGAGAAAAAACTACGTTGAACAAAATGCAGAAATGCTTAATAAAAATATAAACAGCTATAATAATGATTTATGTTTCTGACACACCTTTACGCTCAATCTTGCAGCCATGACACAAAATAATTCGAAGAACTGTAAGGTGAATATTGTTGACAATAGTACACTTAAATTTCACTAGTTCGGACTTCCATTGTCTACTATATAAAATGATTTGAAATCCCTGAAACAAGTGAAATTCATCACGAAACATTGTCAATCACCTTCAAGTACACTTAAATCTTTCACAAGTGTCTAACTGTAATATCATTTCCATCGCAACTAAGATTTAAATTGAAATATTAGGTCTTAGTTTTAGTTAATTTGCGTGAAAACTTGAATGTAATTCCGTTATTTTCATTAAAAATATTTACGCTATTTGTTTTTTTTTNATTAAGGACAATATATAAAAACACATATTAAAACTGAATAAAATTTTCCGAGTCAACAACAATATCTACAGTACAATGTATTATGATGCGAATATCATTTTCTTTTTATAACAATACTATATGGGGAAAAAATTACTGAGATTTATTAGCTTGAATTAGTAAATCTACCGTTTCCTATGCAGATAATCGAAAATTGGAGAATTCAAAGATTACTATTTAAACGGAACTGCATGTATATTTCTGTTTTCGAAAGCTAGTCACTTCTGTGTCCAAAAGTAAAACGCTTTTGAGAGTTGTCTGACCATTTTTGGTCTCAGGTAAAAGAAAAGAAATCTGAAAAGATTAATTTCTTCCAATGTACCTTCACAGTTGGTTCTGGTAAATGGAGTAGAGATGTAGTCAATCGAAGCCTATATTTCTAATGAAACACTTGAAAATATATACAGGGATAACCGGAAATTAATCCAAGTCAATAATTAAAAGTATATTTTTCTGACTCCAATATAAAATCAGTTTTCTAATGATATATCACATGTGACCATTTTGATTCAAAAAGACGGTGTATTAGCCATTTTCTCAAAAATCAATATGGCGGCACTATGATGTCACCTATAGAAATATTATCAAACACCTTGACGAAATTTGAACAGTTTTGGAATGATAATTCAAAAGTCGACATTTTTCACTAATCTACGTACGTTTTTCTTATTTTTTTCAAATGTCATATTTTATTTCATTCATCTCGAAAATATTAACAGAAAGTGATTTTCTGATCTTTGATACTGAAGTGTACCTCTCTTACTACAAAAAATGCTGTTAATTTTTCTATGACAGTGAAAATGTGAGTAAGTAGCTATTTGGAAGATTGACACATTTTTTGTAAAAAGATGAAGAAGTAGAAAGCCAAAAACCTTTCTTTCCCAAAAGTATAAAGCAGCTTTGACACTTTCATATCCTTAATGGCAGAGAAAAATAAATAGCATAGTACTTTTTACAATTTTCAGTAGTAAACGAGGTACATTCCAATGTCAAAGTTCAAAAAATATCTCTCCTTATCGAGATTTTCCAGATAAATTAGGTAAAATATGGCATTTCAAAAACTTGTTGAGTCCCGTCGTTTGTTTCTTCCAATGTCGAATTGTCTGATAATATTTCTATAGATCACGTCACACTGCCGTCATATTTAATTCGCCGCCATTTTGGATGGAAATGGCCATATATGTTATATCATCGAAAAAAGTATTTGATATCCAATCAAATGGTCGAAAGACAGATACAGAGTTCTATTGGTTTTGATGAACTATATCTTCATTTCGAGTTACAAACTTACATTTGAACGGCGCCGTGTACAATGATTTTTCGTCACTCGGTATAGATGACTTTCATCAACTGTTATCCTCATGTAGGGTATTCAGATAAAGTTGTAAAGATCAGTTTGACAACTGAATATTTATGCACCCCTATACCTTATTTTCAATATATTATTAATATCAAATATTCATAAGAATTTCGGAGAAAAAATCAAACAGCAGAAAACTGTAATATTTTATTAAGTCCTTTCTTTTCACAATAACGTTGCAGGTGGTGTACAACTAACAACAATCAAGTCTGTAGACTAAGACTTATTATTATTAATATTATTATATAACAACGTGAACAGCCTTACTAACTATAAGTACTCAGGCATCTACAACGTGTTGTCTCACAGCATCATGAAACAGTTACTGGTAATAAGTGTATCAATACAAAAAGTTCTATGACGTTCTTAAAAATCGTCTTCCATAAAATCGCAGCTTTATTCTGGAGTCGAATCAGAGGTCATATTTTGGTCAACGTTGTTTATTACACGTTAAGAAGCCTGAGATTTTTGAAACTTTCAACAGCCATTTCAATGAAGAATTATCTTTATCAAAAGGCAGTGAATATTTGGATTGTTATTGCAATGATTGCCCATAATAATTCATGCCTCTCAAATATTTTATATTCATGACACTCTGATGTGACTTTTCACTATATTAGCAAGTAGAAGGGTGGTTAAATCAGTTGAGAGATAAATCTGCAATTTCATTAAGGACAATATATAAAAACACATATTAAAACTGAATAAAATTTTCCGAATCAACAACAATATCTACAGTACAATGTATTATGATGCGAATATCATTTTCTTTTTATAACAATACAACATTGATCACCTCAATGATTTTCTTTTTTTTGCAAATATGAGTATCACTAGCTTCTTGTAAATATACGTCACTCAAGCGGAAGCTTTCACAAAATCCAAGTGAATCATTTCTATCAAAATGAGAATCAATACAAATCTATCAAGCTATGAAAATAAAAAAAGGATGAGTATATGTTTGGGAAAAATAATACTTTTCGTTTTCTGTAGGCATATTTTATGAAATTGATATTTTTGTTCAACTCAGCTGCATCATAATTATATATAATATAGATAGTAATTATACCATAATTATTATTTCCTCTTAGGAAGGCGTTGGCATCTTCCATAATTTCAGATGAGTGGAATCTGATTTTAGGTCAACAATGTAACAAACTAACCTAAATTATAATTGTAGGTTTTGTAATCTTTTTCAGGACAACTAAGCAAATCGAAAGAAAAGTTAATGAAAAAAAAAGCTCATCATCTCCCGAGTTAGTCTCTTGCTCACATACAAGAATCGCAACAGATCTTTCCTCAATAATCGAATTTGAAGGGCTATCTTGTCAGAAAGGATTAATTTTTGGGAAAGAAAGGTTTTGCATTTCCACTTCTTCATCTCTATAAAAAAATGTGTAAGAAATGAAATAATACATTTCAGAATGAACTCTTCACAATATATGTAGATCTATAAATCTTTGAAGCTGTCTGAGCACACTCATGGAGCTAAGTACCCAAAATAGTGTCACTCTAGCTTGGGTACCCAGACATGAGGGCTGATGTTCTAGCCCATGGAGGCGCATCCAAGGCTATGGTCGGCCCAGAACCCTTCTGCGGGGTAGCGAAAGCATATATAAAGACATCCATAAATTCATGGATGGAAGCCGAATCGATAGATTTGTGAAATACGCTTCTAGGAATGAGGCAAGCGAAAAAGTTCATGAAGGAACCATCGCTCAGATTCACGGAAGAACTGCTGAACCACAACCGTGAGGTTGTAAGGGTAGTGGTGGATCTACTAACGGGGCATAGCCGACTCATACATATGAGCAACATGGGTCTGATAGAAGAAACCCATCGTAGGTTCTGTCAAGAAAAGAAAGAAACTGAACTGCATGTGCTCTGTGAATGCGAAGCGATGCAAGGCTGAGACACGCAAGATGCGGGGAAGCAAAATCAGAGGCTGCCAGCTATATGAAGGGGTCAGTGTCAAGGATATGGAGTCTCATCAAAGAAATCAAGCTATACAATGAGCTTTAACAACCCAGGAGCATCACAATATGTCTGAAAAGATCGCAGTGAATCAGGTCATGGGTTAGCTCCCCAACAATCTGATCTAATCTACACATCTTCGCGAAGAGTATGTTTTGGAATTGATTGCTTTCTTTCTTTCCTTGGAAGATTTCCACATTTTTTATATGAAGATAGGAAAATAGAAAGCCAAATTCTTTCTTCTTGGTATCAACAATCTATTTCCCACATATAGATCATTCCTGAACATGTAACTTATGCTTTTTATTTTCTTCAGTGAAGCCTACCAGGTTTCATTTTTCCTTTCAATTTTCAAATAATTTTTGGTATAATTGTATAATTTTCTCAAATGTAAAATATTATTTTTCCTCTGTTTTTGTTTTTGAGAGTGTTATGTGAAATTTTACATCTTTTATCGAAATGCACATTTTTACTTTCATAATTGTGACAATTCAAACAAAACAAATGAATGGTAGCTTGCCATTCAATTGAAAATACTTCGGAGAAAATATTGTTTACTTTTAGCAAACCTTGAGGAAGATGATGAACAAAATAGAAAAGTCGGCGTAAAACTTAAGTTCATTGAACATTTTTTCAACCTGAAACCCACTAGTATCTTCTCACTTCAGTTGAATCATATTGAAAAATTCCGTGATGTCATATATCACATACATCAATATGTGTGTTAACATTGAATCTCATGATCAAGGGCAAATAGCAGTGATTCACTTGGGCTTCATTTCTTAAAACTCATAAGGAAAATACCCATAGAGTTATATAAATCAAATAAATTCAATCAATGGCTATAAAGATTTTGATGTGGGTATTTTGAAGAGCAGGATTTTTTTACTAATTATGTATATGTGTCGTTGTCTCTAATTTAGATTATTTTTGACGCAATCGTTACAAAAGTGGTACGATATTCGGCGTTCTTGATCTTCATGACTAGTTTTTTTATACAAATCTCACCTCGGCATAGTCTGGTTCATAGTGACTGGCTTGATTCAATCTGTGTCCTCATTTATAGTCCTATGATTTTTCCAAATTTCAACATTTTTGAGATTTCAACATCTTGTATGAAAAACAAAGTTCTTCAGATAATGTATCATATACCCCAGTGATGTAGAACTCAGTTGAGATTTGGAAGGAGTTTGGGTTTTATTCTTTTCATCTCTGCAGAACCAACTTGGGAGGTGGAATTTGTATCAACATGACATGATATCATTAGAATATAGAAACGCTGATTAAGTTAGGTACTGAAAAAACATTTATATCACACCTTACTAAGTCGTACTCTACAATTGCTTATATTTTGTTACTTTTAATGGGAATATTAAACAACAACAGACAAAGTAGGAACAATTTTTTGAGCGCATTTGCAGCAATTTGACTCCATCCGGTCAGCAATTTTCAACAGAAACAATCAAGATTACAAGTCGGTTCAAAAAATGACATTTCAGTCACCCCACTCTGGTTTCTGGATAGTGTCAAACTGCTATAAATAAGCACAAAACTTTTCAGGAAACCTTGGTACCCGGGTAAGGACATTAAAGAGTTATCCACTAAGATGTTTGCATTGTTTTGCATTGTTTGAGTAATATATCACTAGAAAAGTAGGTAAAATTTGTAAAATTCCACGTTGACTTCACCCAAATTCCACATTGAACATTGCGTTTTGCCAAAAAGACACCGTTTATGGAAAAACAATTGAGCAACGACACTTATAATATTTATACAAAGATACACACTAGATGCTACGAGTCTAGAATAAGAATAGACACAGATACACTACATGCTACATAGAGGAGATAATGATATAGAATCAATTGACACACAGGTAACAGAAAATTAAAAGAGGGATGACTAAAATAAAACACGAGTTTCGCCATTTCTGCCTCTAGTCCAATATATTATGATGAATATCAAACTTACTTTGTATCTAGGACGCTGAAGTAGATATTTGTAGACATGAATGAAAAATTTACATTATATTTCATGACAGATTGCTGAACTGAATTATAGAGAATTAATTAAAAAACTTCTTCAACTGATAGTTGGCTGTTTTCAGGTTGATCAAATTGAAATTCTTTTGATAAATATTTCCCTTTTAAAAAATTGTGGACAAATATTTTCTCTTTCAATTCGACATTTTCAATATTCTCTTACTGAGTAGTAGACTCTGGTATTTAACATTTCCATCCACTACTTCTAATAATTCCATCAATGTTCACCATAAAAGTATTCAAGTGAATATCCCGTTCAGAAAGACAGAAAATGCGAAACTAAAAACAATTCAGAAACTGTGCTGGTGATATTAAAGCGGTGCAAATAGCGTAGAAAGGAATCAAAAGAAATCAAGGATATTTTACGTTGCTTTGAAATTCCAGTTCTAGGTGTTCTAGGAAAACTCACTACTATAACCTGAAAATATGTTACACCTTGAACTGGAATTGTTATTAAATATGTTTTATTTGTTTACATGATGTTATACAAACTTTGGTCGGTTGTTGAGAAGTGAGGTTAGACCGAGGACAAAAATAATAGAAAATGGTGCTTGAAATTTTGGATACATTGGATATTACACCCCAATTATTCATATCTGATTTAAATACTCAGTAGTCACTTGAAAACACTTCATATTGTTAGTATCTTGAGGTGAATTATATGTTATAAAATCTTAGGAAAGATGCAATATAGCGAAATATTTTAAGGTTGTTGATGCAATGTTGCTCAGATATATATTTTTTCGGCTGGTGCCATCTTGAATTTGTTATTCAAATCAATTGTTTCAAGAGAGAGAATAGGTGAATTGAACATTCCAAATGGCTTTTTTTGTTGGTAATATTCAGTTAATGCCTAATAACGTCTAATTCAAAGTTTCAATGCAAACATATTTCAATAACATCAGATAGAATGCAGTTATTTCTCGAGAAAAATTTCATTTCAAAAACTCTGTTGTGAATTTAAAACACCATTTCCATTTGCACAGTCTCGTCCTCCCCAACCCAAATCTCACAGAATAGGGAAGTAGAGGTACCCACAAAGAGACAGAGGCAACAACAATGAACACCGAACAATAATTATTCAATGACATGCGACATCGAAATCAGAAGCGTTTTTGCTATAGAAACGATCTATATTCACAGATACAAACGTTTCTGAAGCAATCACACTGATCAAATGAAATTATTATTAACCAATATCATTCTCAATTGAATTGTTGAGAACTACCTGAGGCTACAGGGGCTCACATGAAATGAATCTGCTAGTTGAATAGGAATGAATTATTCAGGTAGTGGGTTTGATGGAACATGGTGGTATTTTGACTCATATTGATGAAATAAGCTTTATTGAAATATTGCCCGAGGATATTATTTCATAGACGTACAGAATTGGTATTCTGGTTTTCATAGTTTTCACTCTGGTAACATTATTCATTTTTCACATTCAGATTGATGAACCTCTCCTATCATGTTCATTTTTGTTAGACTTTCATTCATGAAAGCCCATGAGACCCAGTCAAAGCGCTAACCAAAATAAAAATTATGCGTTTTTTGTCGACAGATTTTTTCTAATTTTATGAAAAATACTTCTGCACCATAACCAGAATATTAGTATTCGTTCTGATGTACAAAATTCAATTTAACTTTGTTGTTAGTTGATGAATATCTGATTGTTTTCAATTCCAGAGAAAGCGTTTTCTGACGGATTAAAAGTTATAAACTGCAGATAATAATAAATTTGTTTCATTTCAAATCGTTGTATACATTATTTGTATTTCAATCAGCCTCAACCGATATTTATTAATTTATTTGGATACTGAGTTTCCGAATTTCAAACACATGAAAGCGGATTCATCAGAGAATAATGACTGCCATTGTCTACCCTGTCACAGACGTATAGAAATATTCAATTTTCGAAATGTATTGAAATAATACGATTAATTCAATATTTTGGTTTGGGGATAATAGATTTCAGAGTTGACCTATTAATCATTCTCCCATTGATAGTAATGAATAATAATGGAAAAATACTGTTGATATTGAGTGACATTCCGACATATTCATTCCAGAATATGAATCTGTTGTGGATCCAGTAATAACAACATCGACTAAAATAGAATGAATCAGTAATTGTTTCCATAACAATAAAAATGAAAATTGAAAAAATTATATTAAATGTCCTTCGTATATATTGGAAAGACCAGACTTGACAATATTGAGAGTATACCCAATGCTACTCCTTTTTTTCAATTTGAAATTTTGATGAACTTTTGAGAGAAATATACCTACTTTTTTGTAGTGAATAATTTCAATCACCTTTGATATGTTAATTTTGTTTCATTACTCTGAACAGATAACATGATCTTCTGGCAGACAGTTGGGAGAGCAAATGAATTGGGAGCGTTCTGTCAATGTTGCCAACCAAGATATTTCGTGTGAAAATACTGTGTTAATGAATATGGTAAAATTATAAATAATAAGATGTCTATACTTCGTGAACAATTTTATAGTTGTCCTAGGTTTGAGTTGAGTACAACAAATGAACATTTTCAGTTTTGAACTAGTTTGACACAATTTAATCTCCTTCGGAGATTTTTCGTTTTATCAATCATTATTTGTGTATCTTACGTGATTGAGGTTTTGTTCAGCAAAATGTACCATTGTTCTATTTTGGAATAGACTGATATGACACATAATGACCTAATCATTGATTTTTTTCGTCATTTTTGTATTTTTTTTTAACTAATTTTATCATTTTAGAAAAATTCTTGAATTCCTATCCGTCCGTGATGATGTTCAACATAATTGGCATTTTTTTATATTGAGAGGTTCGAAATAAATCGCATACAGGAGGTCATTGCTTTGATAAATTTCAATGCTGAAAAATTTTGTTTAGGAGGGCTATTGGATTTGAAACAATTCAAAAATGCCAATTTTTATTCAATTAACCAGTTTACTTTGCATCATCACTACAGACTGAGCTGAATTACTTATTCGATCACCGGAACAGAATCTTATGATGCACTGTTTGGACAGAATCGGTTAGATTTTTTGTGGAGTTCCTTGAATAGCAAAGTTTTCATTACCCAGCAGTTTTTCGGTAGAACCTTTTTTTAGGACATCATTGGTATATTTTGAAGAATCACATTACACAATTCATAGTTAGAATAAATATTATTAATATTTTGTAACATACAGAGGTGAATTGAAAAAAAAAATTAACAACCCATTACCATACGTCATATACCTCAATATTTTCAGTAATGAAACTGGTGAGAAATGTTAGAATTTGAAATTTCCATTTGATAATTATGAAGTTTTGAATATATGCATTCAATGAGAAGATCCGTATATTCTTTACACGTTTTTCTGTGGAAGAGCTCTTTGTTTGCTCGAAATTCCCTTAATGTATATCAATCAAAAAAACAATCCATCTTTCTTTATTCGAATAATCAAAATGACAGTTCCTGGAAATTCCTTTTTTTTTCAACAATAATAGTATATGATGTTCTTGAATTTTTCTCATTTGAATCAAAGAAATTACTTTCAAGAAACTATTATTTATGAAGCCAGTCTATCATTTACGAACCCTATAATGATATATTTTGAACCTTTACATATGGTTAGGGATTACTGATATCAGTTTAAAATCCCTGAGTTGTCCATTGAAAAATTACATTAGTTCTGTCGATAAAAACACGCTACATCGAAGGCTACCCTAAGTCTACAAGGAATTTGGATGACCCATCACGAAGTGTGCCCAGGAAAGATGGAAAGAAGTGTGAAAGTGTAAAAGAAGCCGCAGACATTCGTCATATTAAAAAATTCATGCGTCCGTAAAAAATTTCAACTGAACTTTATGTATATGCACACGTTTCATGTTAATAAATTTTTGACGTTACAAAAAAATAGGTTAAACTATTTATCTATCTACAAAACCTGTTAACAATTTGCTTAACGCTACGACAAACGTATTATGATGGCGGTATGTCGTATACGGGGTGTTGGCACTCTAGTTACCACGAATACATCATTTTAAATGTTGTAGTTATGTACAAAAATTGGTTTGGCCTAAATGATTCAGTACTACAGATTAGGTGTCGTTGAAAAAAAATACAACAGTTTTTTGACAGAAAATTATATGGTTGGTGGGGGTACTGAATGAGGAAGAATTGGAAACTCTGACGAAAATGAATCTATTGTAATCACCTTCTCCACACTAGAATAAAAATACTGTCTCTTGACAGTTATGTACAAAAATTGGTTTGGCCTAAATGATTCAGTACTACAGATTAGGTGTCGTTGAAAAAAAATACAACAGATTTTTGACAGAAAATTATATGGTTGGTGGGGGTACTGAATGAAGAAGAATTGGAAACTCTGACGAAAATGAATCTATTGTAATCACCTTCTCCACACTAGAATAAAAATACTGTCTCTTGACGTACGTTTCACAGGAAACACGAAATGACTGAAACAGTGTTAGTCATCTCCTGTCTTGGATTACAAAACGCTCGTCAAGAGATACTATTTTTGTTTTGTTGTGGGAAAAGTGTTTTAAATAGATACTTGATGCGAGGATTTTTCAACAATTTAACAACAGAAACACACAGAACAATCTCAAAATGCTGTCCACTGAGTTGTCACACAATGACTATCTATCATCCTGTTGATAATATTAACAATCACAATGACATTCATGATTATATTAATAATAATGATAGAAATTTATAATTCCGTTTTGATATTCAATAGCTCTGAAAAATTGACAAATAATGAGCATCAAAAATTACTTACATATGAATAAAAATGATTTGATGCATTCTTTGACAGGTAGAAAGGTTGAACGAAAATCATCAGAAATTGTTCCAAAGACATGAACCTCAACATTCAATAAAGACACTGTGTAGTTTATGTGCATGACTTTGATTTTTTCATTCATTCATTAATATATTTACAATCTTGTTCATAGTGACGGAATTGTAGGACTTCAAAATTTGATGTCTACTAGTGAGGGAATTTCGAATTCCTAATTTTATGTTGATAACATATCAAAAAGAAGAGCTTATTTGTTCCGAAAACCCGTGTCGATCGAGCATCATCCTCTACATTGTGTTTACCTTTTGATAAATTCCTGAATAATACTAAATTACCGATTTTTAATCCTTATTTAAATCTACAGAACGTGAGTGTTATTTTTCATTTCAATCCGGATATTTTACAACAATTCATTTCACACAATCAATTTTATGATAATCTTCTGTCAAAAAAATTCTCTTTCATTTTTTTTTTCAAAATACGAAACGACCCTATCATCAAGTTCAGTGAATTATATGTGATGTTTATTCTGAAGGGAGATTTTGACACATTTTTTTCATTCTAGAACTTTTGAACATCTACCACATACTAATTGGATATCCTGTGAATTGCAACCTGTGAGTGATAAATAAAAAATATCGTAAGTTCAAAGAATTTTGCTCGTTAGAGTCCAAACACCCGGTACATGTCATCACAATATATTTGTTTTTTGTTAATTGTTTATCGCAGTCTCTTTTTATGTTTTTGGGGCATTTTTCTGCGTGGCCAAATCAGAGGATAATGACAGGGTTAGAATTTACAACTCATTCCTAGTACTTCAGGATTGATTACGTTTACATTCAGTTCAAATGTATAGTCAGCTATCTTTCAATGATTCATTTAAAATAGTCAACATACAGAAAACAAAACTTTAGTTGTTAAATTCTCTCCCTGTTGAGTTTATGGAGAAATATTGTTTGTTTACAGCATTTTCTGTTGTCTATACGAAGTTATATAAGTTGAGATAATTCCGCGTTATATGGGATTATTGCATTGTATCGAGCAACTCGCTACGTTTCGGGATCATAATCATCTTCAGTTCCGAAAACGTAACGAAGCCCGCCTCATCGTCAGCCGCCGAATTATCTGAAGTATATTCTGCTCAATAAAAATGGTGTTTTCTAAATGTCGGTGAACGGTGATGTATGTCGGCCCGCAGTGAGTGCCTTGTGGTGTCCCCAAATTCATTGCATTACACATTTACTTTCTATTTGAGACTTGAGTTCATTTACTTGTGTCTCTATCGTGTTCTTCAGCTCTGGAAAAATGGAAATATGTAAACATTCAGGTGGGGGATGAATTCAAGTAGTTGGTAGAATAATTTGAAAAATATTCACACTCACTCACAAATGCACAGATATAGTGGAGAAGTCATTGAAAGTTACATTTTTCTAAAAATTCGTGGAAATTGTTGAGTGGAAAATAAAATAATCAATACCCAAACGAAATAATAAAGGAACGGCTCGAAGTTAAACTACGATAATATTATGAAAAGCAGAAAGATAGTTTTGATCTTCCTCTAAACTTTGTGGACACATTAATTTTTGATTGGAGGGTAAAGATTTTCTCCAGTATTCTTGGTTGCTTGAAAGCAAACCAGAACATTTCAATGTTTTGGATGTAATTTTAAAATACTAGTTTTAGTAGTACTTCACTTTCAAAGTGGAGCCTTATAATGCAAAAAACTCATTTCAAGCTAAATTTAACTTGTTTAGTTGCTTTCTTGCTTTGGCTGTACGTTAATATAAGAGTGTCAGTTAATCAATAGGTACCCACTTAGGTAATACTAGCTGTTTCCCGCTGTTTTACCCGCGTTTTCATGGGAACCTAACCTATGTGTTATTCCAGGTCATGATCTATCTATATACCAACTTACATTTGAATCCGTTGAGCTGTTTAGGGATAAAGTAAAAAACGTTTAAATCTGTTTTTTCGTTAACCAGCTGTCGCACCTCTACGAACGAAAACCCTCTGAAGTCGAAACGTGTTCGAGCTAAGGACTAACGACTACCTTTTAACGTGTGATTTCTAACACGTAAATACGTAAATACTCATATTATATTCATCCATACTCACAAACTTCACGCATTTACAATATTAGTTGGAGTAAGATTAGTAGGATTACTAAAGTATTTTATTCTGATCCTATCAGTTTTTTTTTGCAGATGCTATTCAATATTGTATAAGCGGGTACCTATTGATTGACTGACACTCTTATATTAACGTACAGCCGAAGCTACTGAACCTAGAATCTTGAAATATGCAGGTAGGTTCTTTGTATAGCGTAAATAAGCACCAAGAAAGGAAATCAGGAATTTCCACCACCAAGGGGGAAAAATAGGGGTCCGAAGATTGTATTGAATTTCGTCAGTTTTGAAGTTGTACCTATTTGTTCAAAATGGTCTGTCACGAAATTTAATGTGACAAACCAAATTCTACAAATTCTACCCGGGCGAAGCCGCGGACAACAGCTAGTTCAATAAAAACTTTCGAACATAGATGTTGACATTTCATTTTTTTGACGTATGTCAAAAGAATTAGAGCTGTCACAATTTGAGGCGAAAGTTTTATAGTTGATTCTAGATTTTGAAAAAAAAATTGTTTTCCACAACATCGACAACTAAAGAAAGCTAGAAATAATTTTTTTTTTCAATTTGTAGGCAAAATTTATGGATACGACAAGTTACTGACTAATTGGATTCTTCGGTGGTTTATATTACGCAGCATCTTCTCGGGGTGAACTTTTCAGTTTGCTTTTTTTCAGATTGTGGAAGGTTATATATCCAAAAAAACAGTAGGAAAATTACTTTCTTTTTCGAATTAGCCTTTTTATTGTATTCGCCATTCAGGTATAGGCTTTGATTCAATAGAAAGAGAATTGACATTATTGGTCAACAAAGCTTCTAATAAAATTTTCGTCAATAATATTGATCTGTTGCACTTAATTAACGGAAAAATGGTAATCAGTACAAAATTAGATTATTGTAACATGAATAATTGAACAACTTTGAGCAGATAATTCTTTGATTTTCACGTGTATGCTTTTTCAAATACTTTTCTATAAAAAAATAACATGTGCTTCCACAATATCAATATAGTTTTTTTCAGTATAACCTATGTTTGTAGCATGTCTTCTTAACATGATAGTCCACTCTGTTTGTTTCTATCTGAAAGAATAGTAAGACACTTACTAGTAGAAGCAAAAATTTTTGATACTGCGTTTTTGTTAGCTAATCAAGATTATTGTTCAAACTGGCATAATAGAATAATATATTCCACTCAACATTTCCATTTATTATTCTTTCAGCGACTTCTCCATAGCTGAAAGAAGAAAAAAGAATAGAAAACCGTGCATAAAATACTCACCCAATTGATAAATCAGTCTGAAAATCAATGGCCAGTGATTTTCTCAACAAAAACATATGATAAGAACTAAAACGAAACTAATAAATGCAAAAAAATTTATTTGAATTGAAAAACAAATACATGAAAATATAAGTGAAATCATAAGGTGATCAAAAATATAATAAAAGAAAAAAATATACAGCTTTGACGTGGAAGACAAATTCATATTTCTGCTCTATATTAGGAACAAATTCATTTCAGAAGTTTCTAGTGAAATATTATGTGAAATTTGTCAAACATTTCTGAAAAAAGTTAATGATCTGATTCTTGCCAATATAGGTTGAATTAGGAAATACGGATCTGCCTTTCAGTTGCATCAGAGAAATCACACACAGCATACCAAACGCCATAGATCATAGAAGAAGTACAAAACAAAAATAATAACAATCGAAATAACACATTGAAGACAGATAAAACACAAAAACAATGCGTCAATTTTTGGCAATACGTTATGAATATTGTCTTGTTGGAAACTTAGGCCAAAAAGGCACATCTTATACGTTATTGTTGGTTTGTACTTTCGCACAACACTATTATTATCTTATAATATTAATAATAAAAGTCGAACATTTAACATTTAACAGGGATAGAGTTTGAACGATAATTTTAAAAGGTTATAAAAACGTTAATGGGTGTAAACTACAAACTACTAAGGTGTCAGAAAATGTGATATAGTTTGGTTATAAAAAAAATATTACAAATTTCTTTTGAATGTTTAAAATGGAAACAGTCAATGTAGATGAAAAACATGGTAGACCCACAGTCTTCATAAAATACAATCAATTGAGCACCAAAATTTAAAATTAGACTGTAATGATATAATCGTATTATTCTTCCTGTTTGTGTACCTACCTACCTGTTTTAATATATTAATGAAATAGCGAACAATAGTTTTCCTGTGCATATGCTGTTTGTGATAAATGCATAAGGATAATACTTAAAAATTAAGTTTGAAGCTATGAATTGTGCTTATGCATTCCAAATGATCACCATGATATTCGAATGATCAAAACTATAATGATAAATGAGTGTATTTGATTTTGGTTTGTGATTTTGTTTGTAGACTGATAAAACTGAGCTCAAAGTATATCACATTTTCAAGACAGTCTAGATAATGACAGATACAAATCGTTGTTTAAGGAAATTATTGTTTTGTTTCATTGTGCAAGTGTAAGTACGTGAATCACAATTATTTAAAATGACCTGCACCACCATATACTGAAGGTAACTTATCTGGAAGGAACTGATTTGACGCAAACATCTGTCTCAAGAAGTAACATTCGGTCAGACCAAAAGGAAAACTTCTTTCATCGAGAATATCGCAACCAAAGTACTTTCATTGTTTGAATATTGTATTATTGACATTAGGTTTCACAATCGCATAAAATCAGGATGGAAATAATCCACCCATCAACTAGGGGAAGTAGCTAATGTTCAGTATTGACATTTCATCGATCCAACCGAAAGGATGAAGTGAAAGCGAAACATTTTGAGATATACATTTTTTTTTGTATAGGATTGAGTTTAGTGAAATTTTACAAGATGAATGGAAAATGTAGCTTCATGAAAATTTGGTTTTAGTTATGGAACGATTGCGGTCTCTCTGCCGCAAAATAAAACTGCTTTAAGGAAGTTTACTTGAACCACTTCCTTCCGGAACTCTAAAACTAGGTTCTGATTTTGGAAGTTTTGAACATCTGCAACAGAATTGATATATTTCTGCTGAGTAGAATTCATTCAAATGACAAAAATATTTCAGTTTTGTTAAAATTCATTACTCAAACAGAAATACTTCACTAATGAAGTATTCACAAAAAGAAAGAAATAATTAAATTCAGGTTCGCTGGACAAAAAAGAGATATACAGAAATGGGGCAAAATTGAAATAAAATAGAAGTCAAAGAAGTTCGGATTAAAATTTGTTCAAATATGATGAATAGGCGAATTTCAATCAATAATCTAATTGAACTCCTCATACATACATAATATTTGGTATCAGGATATCAGTTTTTGATGTAGACAAATACAAATTTACTTTATTATACATATACTTGTAGAGGTTACCAGAATAAATGAGTTAATGGTAACAAAGGAATATTGAAAATGGATGAATGTTCGAGAAGGTTCCTGAATTGACAATTTGAACTGAGTCCTCCGGTTGAACCCGTACAGTTCCCAAAAGAGAAAATTTCCAACGGAGTTGGAGTAACAAACTTTATTCCTGTCGCAAAAACGTGGGCAAGTTTTTTCAAATCTGACAACAGGTTTGACCGGTTTGTGGATAAGCGATGTGGATGTCATAGGATGAGCGAGATTTTATCTACATACACGATCGACAGTAGGGCAGTGAGTTTGCAGCCAAGAGTTCTGCCTAATCACAGTAATAACTGCTACATCAACTTCATTTTGCAAGCCCTGATCGCATCTTCACCACTCTACAACTTACTGAAGAGCCTGAGCAAAAACATCTCGTAGAACGAGAAAAGGAAATCTCTCTCAGTTAGAATGTATCGTTTTTGTGAGGTAAGTTCATTAATCACCCTTCTACATTAGGACGAAAGACAGGAGAGGGATAAAAAAGCCATGAATGTCTAAGCAGTCATTGTCCACACTGGCATTGCTTTCGGTCCAACGTGGATTTATAAACTGGATTATAAACTATTGAACGGACTCAATGATGGAATATTTGAGTTGGATGGAGATGGTTGAGAGTTAAACTGAAGATAAAAAACCTTTCGTTGACTCTGCTATGGGCAGTGACTCAAGTAATGAGTGGAAGTTGATGGGATCAAAAAATAAATAATTTCTAACCAGAAAGATCGATTTTACCAAAAGGGAGCCTAAAGTCGAGCATTCATCGTACCGGAGACCAAATTACTGAAAAAATCCTCACGCTGCCACTTGAGAAAGAAAAGACTGCCAGGGAAGTGCTTGAGGTACTCGTTTCCAAGAGAGGGGCTCACTTAGTAGAAAACTAACGACCATGTCGAAGCGTGAGACCAAATAATGCTCTGAAAAATTCCCGTTGCCTTCATATTGCATCTGAAGTTTTTCGAATACAGGCAAGATGGTTGCACGAAGATTATCAACGCCTTGGAGTTTGGATCCAACTTAAAAATTGACTCGACATTGGTATCGTCGGAAATAGTCTCCGAAAGAAAAGCAGTCGTTCACCACCACGGCAAAGATGCCAACATGGGACACTATGCGACCGATGTCTTCAACGTCGGCTACAACTGCTGGCCGGGGTACGACGAATCTTCGACAAAGACCGTGCAGGAAATATGCGTACTGAAGCCCCAGGAAACGCCAGTACCTTATTTGCTGTCCTAGAGGCGAAGCGATACGATCCAATCTAAATAACACTACCATAGAGGGATGAAGTTGTTGCGGTTACGTGGGGTTCAGTTTGATTTTTTGTTGGTTCCAGTGGATATTTCATTCCTTTGTTGTTTTAATGTAACTCATATATTTGAAAAAAATGCGGAAAATATGGAAAAAACATTTTATACATGATGAAAGCTGGCATAAGATTATAGAAATAGGGAAAACTTGAACTGAATACACAGTGGTATATGACTAATCACAAAACCTTTGAATCATTGGCAACTACACTTTTGATATAACAATGGTGGCAGATGCTTTGACGAAATGTTGAACAGAAATGATGTAACAATTTGGATAACGTAATCGAAGATGAACACTATTGAAATGTCGAAAAGATGGCAAACAAAATAAACCCTTGAAAAGACGTCATTAATAATATCGATTGGTTTTCAACTTTCATTGTTCAAAACAGTCATGTAGCGCAATCCTTCAAAAAGTCACAATTCACCCAAAAAAATCAATGAATTTGGTTAACGTAAAGAGCAACCTCTATGCTCTTTTATTGATTAGATGAAACCAGAACCCTAATGAATCTTATTTATGATACCAGACAAATGCTTTTTTTTCGACCTGCCATAGATATCATCGTCAGTACTCAGCTGGGCCATGACTTCTCCAACACACGAACAATTGTGAGTGAAATGATATCTACAATGTCACCACATTTATGATCATCGGAATACTTAGATGAATGAGAACTCCTAAGATTCGCTAGTCATCTTCATCTCAATCAGGTTGGAAACTTTTCCCTTACCCTTTCAACTGTCTTTCGTCAGGAGGACGAGTGGTTCATAACGTAGGGTGTTTTGATGGCGACATAAAGGTCAATGCCGCTCTGGCCTTGTGTACCCCTTCCTGATTGGGGTATTAACAGACGTCGTGCGGCCTTCACTCAACCAAGCGACGAAGCCTTCTGAATCGAGTGGGGTCGTCTATAGTGTAATCTACAGCTTCCCTGACTAATGGGTTATCATGAGTTTCCGCTGACTCGAAAACTCTCTGATTCCTCGACTGAATGGACTGCCGTATAGTTAACAGCTTCAAATATCTCCGGATAGCTTCATTCCGCATGAACCATGTAGCATTCACCACCATCCTGAGTATTTAATTCTGCAATCTTTCCAGTATGGAGATGTTTGTCCCCAAGCGCCTGAAGCATACATAATGACAGGCTTGAACATAGTATTGTATAATAAAATCTCATTTTTAAGATTGAGCTCGGACTTTCTGTTAATCAGAGGATAGTAAGATTCGCTACAATAATCTAGTTGAGTCATTGCCCGTCAAATGAGAAATAACTTTCAATCTTTCTGCAGCTTCAATTACAATCTTAGCAGATGATACTAGATCCCAGGGTTCTGTTTTTCATTTGGATGTCATTGTAGAAGCTTGGTTTTGCAACACATCGCCGTAAATTCCTTCTTTATTTTAAATGAACGGTAATTAAGTTTCCAGCCCATTCCCTAGATGGCGTTCTCGTTGGCGAATCATCAGACTGAAATCCCATTGTTGTGATATTATAATCCTAGTTCTACGTTTGCTAAGAGGAATTTGATCATTGGTTTCATAAATCCTAAGACCCGAGTAGGTTTGATTCATTCATCTTTCTGTTGGAACAAACTTTTCGTTCCCTCCAAAAAGTATTTCTTCAGTAGTATGTTGGCTGGCCATATAAGATTTCTGAATGCTTTTCACAAAATAAAGTTGCAGTTCAATGGAATAAAGTTGTGTATTACTTTCGCGTTGTATATTATATAAAATTAAAATGTCAATCTAGTTATCGGGGATCCAAATAACAATCTAGGCGGTGAATATAATTTTTGGTCAACGGTATTGAAATTGGTTTCTGTAATTCAAGCATCTAGCCAACTATACGATACTACATCTTTTACGAAAATTTCTCAGTCGGGTGAAACACTCACTTGTGAACTCGTCTTCGTCCGCTTCTTCTGCTTCTCGCGCCAATTCTTCTGGTGTTTTCTTTTTTCGCATGAGTGGATTTGGTTCTTCTTGAACTGGTTCTACTACCTCTTCTTTTTTCTTAATATTGTACTGTAACACGAAACAATATGCTATTTATTTGGAAAAAGAAAACAAAATAGTAAAAAGTTAGTAATTTACTTATAACTGCCAGATGAATATGATTATCGAAACTAATTTGATAAGATCTAAACATTTAATCGATAAATTTCCATTTTTAACGTAAACTTTGTTATTTAGCAATACCATGAGAGCAATCAACATGATAAAACCATGAGTCCATTAGATGAGTGATTTTATTTATTGCTGGTTGCTCGATTGCTATTGCTCAAAAATAACTTATTGTGAGATTCAAGTCGAGTGGTATCTGTAAAGATTATTTTCTAAAATTTTCTCATCTGATTACATCAATATAAGAACAAAATATCAATTATCAATCTCTCTTGACTTGACATGATACCGCATTAACTGTATGTCGCATATTATTTTCTGTTGAAATCTATTGAAGTCATTGTTTCTGTTAATCAGCTGTCGCTCCCTACGAACGACAACCCTCAAAAGTTCAAACTTGTGCGAGGTCTAACCTTTCAACAGGGTTGGACTATAACCAGTGAAAATAGTTTGTCCGCCCTCCTTCTCGGCTCAAACCACTGTTTCCACTGTGAGCTTTATCCAAATCACCATGTATATTCTCCGGGAAGGTCTACTGACTCGGCCCTTCATCATGTGGTTGTCAAAATCGAAAGATCATTATATAACAAAGAATTCACCCTTGGTATATTCATAGATATCGAGGGAGCGTTTGATAAAACAACCTTTCCAACAATTACCCAGCAACAAAACTACAGGAATGTACCCTTGAGAGCAGGAGAATGGATACTTCAGATGCTCTCCAGTAGAGCAATGAGTATCAATGTAGAAGACATCATAGTGGGAGGAATGTTCATGAGGGGATGTCCCCGTCTTTGGAACATAGTTCTGGATACTCTGATAAATCACCTCAACAATAATGAATTCGACACAATTGCATATCAGATGATATAATTATCATGCAGGCCGGCAAATTTGTGAACACACTGTGCGATAGAGTGCAGTGTGTTCACAAAGCGCAAATTAATAGAAACATGGTGTAAGGAACACTCACTATAGATCCATCCCAAGAAGACTGAGATGGTCCTTTTCACCAGAAAAAAAAAGTTTATTGAGTCTAAAACCTCCCGAAATTTTCAAAAGCAAACTTAACTTCTCTGAAGAGGTGAAATACCTTGGTACTACCCTCGACAGGAAGCTAACATGGAACTCCCACCTACAGAGTAGAGCAAAAAGAGCATATGTGGCTTATGAGTTATGCCGGAGGTCAGTGGGATGCACATGTGGATATTCACCCCGGATCTACACTGGATCTACACTGCACTAATAAGACCTATGTTAACGTACGGAGCCATTGCATAGAGACCGAAAGTTCTACGAGCAGCGGCCATCCAAAAATTATATCAAATGCAGCAATTGACTTGTTTAAACATCACAAGAGCCATGAGGACAACTACAACCGCGGTAATGGAATTAATTACTGGTCTGACCCCTTTACACCTGTACGTTGAGGAGTTTGTGTTGATGGCCATGTTAAGATTGCGCACGGCTGGTGTAAACCTCGAAGTAGAAATGGGTTAATTGAGGCTAAGCCTATGGCGAGAAGCGCTTACTGCGCAACCTCTGCTGCAGGCAGTCAGTGATGCGATTGAACCCAGGTTTGTGTTTAATAAACCCTACAAAATACAAATAAAACAGAACACAGAGTCGGATGCTACATATGCAATAACAACATAACAAACAAATAAATAAAAAACATGACAATCTGCACTGATACTAGCCAAACCCAATTAGCTTTGAACTGACAACGTGTTATCTCAGGGCTATTACTAGAGCGCCACCAAGATTTAGCCAAAGCCTCGGTAGATAATAACATTATCCTGAGGTGGGTTAAAGGGCACGACAAGAGTAAAGGTAATTGCATTGCCGACTCTTCAGCCAAGGAAGCGGTTGGACTAAGAATTTTAGAACCCAGCGACACCTACGTGTCCACCAATTGTGGAACTAGCCAAACGTCACACCCATGCTCAATCCATAAAGAAATCGAATGGAATCAAAGGATGCAATTTTGCCAGAATCACCCTGGGCGATCCTAGGAAGCTGGCGCCGAAGAAATATCTGGCGATGACTAGGAAAAACCTACGCTTAACAGTAGGATTTCTGATTGGCCACTGTCAACTGAGGAAACACCTCCATATTATGGGGCTAGTGGACAAACCTTTATGCAGGATGTGTCAACGGGAAGATGAATCTGTCAGACCTGTCTTAAGCGAATGTCCGGAGTTATCGTCAGTAAGAGAGTGTGTGTTTGGCGAGTCTTGGCCTATACCTGCCAATATGAAGGAGATGTAGTGACCTGTCCACCTTCCTGGAAAGGACAGGACGATGACCTAGGAGGACAACTCTTTGGAGGATGTACAATGGGTCACATGTGGCCTAAGTGATGTGGACCTACACTCACCCTCCCTACTCTACAGATACAGAACGGTCGAATGAATGAGTGGATTAAACCACTCACGCCAACATAACCGACTACCGTCCCGGTTACTAGTAGAATCTTGTTTCAAGTCGAATTCAAAATGTCTTACTATGCCAGTACGTTTCGACAAGTATATTGAGATTTATGATTATCATATGTACTCCTAATATGTTGGTAATGATGGTGGAGTTTGAATTGAAGGATTGCTTTATTTTCGTGAGGTTACGTGAATCAGTGAAGTGTGGCAATTTGTTTTTTATTCTCTTGTTCATTGTATTGGCGAATTTCATCTGATTTACATATTCACTCGAGTTATCTTAGGGTCTAGAGTTAGGGTTAGAGTCTAGTTACTGTCACAAACATAATATTAAATTGAACCTGTGAATTTATGTAGAAGCATTCAGGCAAAGTTACAATATTCAGTTACGAACATATTCTGAATACACTGATAAAATTAGGCATGACTATGCCTCGAGAGATAATGACATCTATATATTAATTTCATGACTGTCAGTTTTATCGATGTTGGGAAAAAGCGTTTTATCGATATAAAACTCTGTTGTGTTGACCTAGTATTGAATTTTTTCTTAATTTTATAGCTTTGAAGGAATCAATTTTGAATTAACATCACTTGCAACCTTGAGATTTGTCTCTCTTCTATAGACACTTTCACGGGAAGTGTTCAAGTGACTTGGCACATTTGATTTCACCAAGAGCGGTACATATCAGAAATACGCGACGGACTGTGGCTACTCATCGTTTTGAGGTTCAACTCAGTACACCTCGAACTTGATTGTACAAGAACTTTTCCATTTGGAGAACGGCGTTTATGTGGAATGAACTTCCTGAGAACGTTTTTCCAAATGGATTTAATCTCCAGCGATTCAAATCCAATGTGAATCACTCCTTTCGCTCAGGCACCGCTCTGAGAACGCCTTAAGGATTTTCCCTTAGTGCTTGTGTTTTCTCCAAAAAAAATTGAAATGTCGCGGGATATTTTTGGCGAAGTACATGGGCGATGATGAAATAAATCTCAGAAGAGATATGAATTTCGATACAATTTTTGAAACTTTTTATTAGTATTATTATAATTTTTGTCTGTAGTTTTCTTGAATCCTGAGTGTATATTTTTTGGAGAGGGTTTCTTGGGGTTTGGATTCTTGTTGAATAAAAGTTTTTCCTTTTTTATGTATATAAAGATGTTTCGTTCACGGTCGCCACAGTTTTTCAATTCAATTTCTTATATTCGAGATACGATGGAAATTTTTAGTCAGTGTGGTACACGAACATCCCCAACCAACTGGTAAAAAATATTATCACAAAAAATGGAACCTTATACAAAACCATATCCCATTACCAATAGAAGAATTCACCAAGGCCATTGAAACAACCTTATCAACTATTTTCGAAATAAAGACTCATTTTTTCAACAACTAGACGGTTGTGCAATGGGATCCCCAATATCAAGTACCATAGCTCAACTTGTAATGGAAGAACTAGAAGAAACTGTCATATCAAAATAACTTATAGTCGTGACCCGTTTTCATTAACTGAATAGGTTGAAATGATTAGAAGCCAAAAGTTGAAAAAAATTATGACTAACCATTTTCAATTAGAAGTCTAAAATATAGTTTATAGATAGTGTATCTTCTTTAGAAAACGGAAAACTGAAAAATGTTACTGAAAATTCTCCAAATCCCTCTCTTTCGTTGAAGAACTTTCACTTGTTGCCATAGTGAAGATATGAAGTCACATTACAGATCGCTGAGCTTGGTGGTGGTATATTGAGATGCAACGATGTAACATTGTATCCATTGTATCCGAATCACTTGTCTATTCAATTACGATGTAACTATTTGCGGTTATCATTATTATTATATAGAGTCAGTGGATGATCAGTGTTTTGTTCTGAGGAGTTAAGTTGAGGCTATAAATCAAGTCGTTCTTTGTTTTGTTCCCTTTTTTCACCAAGCTGGTGCCTTCTTATTTCCTTCCATCTCTTCAACTCAACATGCATGCGTTTTTTTCTCTGGGTTGGTAAACCTATACAGAACCTCCTGTTTTGAACTATGTGACTGTTGGCTTTCTGACTGATCACATCAATCAGTAATACTCGTCTGTTGAATCGTACTAAGGTACTATCAATACCGTAGTGTACTCCTACTCGATTCCGTACTAGTTGCTTCAGCACATCTTTCACACCACGTTTTATTGGTATATTCAGCTGGAACACTTCCATTACCTCGTCTTCGGTTACGCACTAGCGATGAATGTGAAGGAAATCTCACAGAGGCCAGTACGCGTTGACAACTCCATCGACTTTCTAGTCAGGTCTAACTCCTTTGTTGAACCAGCTTTGAAACAGTTTCGTAGAACCCGATTTCATGATTATAGCACGTATCTGTTGTAGAATCCATTCTCTATTCGGAGTTGCATGGTCTAAACCAGTTCTTTCTTTACCAGAATCTACTTTCACTTGGGTCTTAAACTTCTTTTCGGTATGGTGATCAGTGCCTTATCTCTCAGCGTATTCTCCTGGGCCATAGCAACCTATACTTTTCTTTAGATGTTGGTAACCAGTCATCTCCAGGACGATCACGATCTGTCGTTGATCCTCGAAACGTGGTTTACGAGAGCTGATGAGGGGACGAGTACATGGAAATATTGTAAGGTTATGATATCAATATCTCATAGGTACTTGGTGATCCATTCATCAAAATGAAAATATGTATTCAAGAAATTTTAGCAGAGACGTGGGTATCGAGTATTACTTCTTTTCAAGCGATTATATCACGATAGTAATTGAAAAGCAAAACATTTTTAATTGTTACCAAATTTATGAATCGTGGTTCATATTTGAAAGTCGAGTGTGATCTTTGAACGCGTGTAAAAACGTTAAATATTTTGATAGTTTCTAAAATAATCAACAGATGTTCAGAATACACAGTCAGATACAAGAAAAAAGGTTGGGAATTATATATTTTGGCGGATACATATACTGGTATATAATGATAATGTTGGAAATCTCATTTGGGACGGATGAACTTCTTTCTACCAAATATCTGAACAATAACATGGAGAAAACTTGAATTTTTCGAAGTATGACATGAATGCTGTCAACAGCAGCAAAACCTGTTGATCCGAATTATTTCATTATTCATTATTGATATGAACTTTCTTTACACAATTTTTTTAAATTTTCATAGAATAAGCCTTGTGATATTCTAAAAAGTAGTATATGAATTGAACAAAAAAATATTCTTTTTTTTTGTTTATATCTTCTTGATTTGTGACGATTATATTATTGAGGTAAGAAATATCATCTCTTCAGTAGCAGCACTGGTTTGCTTCAGAATTCCATGCTATTCCTTATTGAGGTTCATGTTAAGTCATTCGAGCCGTCGGCTATCATCTGTGGATTGTCATCTATCATTCGCCAGCGCCATCTGTCATCCATAAGTGGAGCTCGTAGGAGGTCTGGGTTAGATCATCTTACAAAGACAGATGACAACCGACAGTTGTGACAGCTTACAAGTAACAGTTGTAGGCTGGAATGACATTGAAATAATTGTTCTCCATCCTGCTGCCCTATTGGTCGAATACAAGTATGATGATATCAAGTTGTCAAGCAGCAAACTAAGGAAATTGACGTTTTTCTGTAATAGGATTTTGGATCGATGGGAAGGAAAAAATACATCAAATACATGTTCGTCTTTCGGCAAGAATACATAGTAGTTAATTTTCCAAATATGAAAATATGAATGTTTTCTCAATTTTGCAACAGTGGTGCGATAAACAAAAGAAAAAATAAAATAATCTACTATTTCGGGCGGAGACAAATTCAGACGTTTAAAAATCAATAAAATCTATTCAACAATTATTGGGACATAAATAGTGTATCTAACACGATTTTGCGACTTTGTTTTATACTTTTTCAAATACTATTACGAACTCATTGAAAAAAATTGAAAACTGAACCCTAGTTTGTAGAAATTACTATCTTTCCAACTCAGAATAATCAGATTATCCTACCCGAGGATTTTATTTCCTTCTAGGGGAATGGTCGTTCCATAGTAGTGAATATGTATAATAAATGTCAGGATCCAATTTATTCAGGCTAGCATAAATTCAGGAGTGTGGTTTATACACATACATAATGTAACTTGCAGGCTTGGATACACTTCCGTACATTCAACAAACTTTCGAGATAAGAACGTTAAACGAGAATAAGACGTTCCAAGTTGTGAACAACATGAAAACAAAACCGGTTAAAAGTTCCCGAAGAAAAATATTCCATCATAGAATTGTGGAAGAAGTTGGCGGCAATAAAAACAAACCTATGATGAAATATAGTTAGTTCACTGCAATAATATGACAACAATATTGTGGAAATTGTACAATTATTATTCATGGATAGTGTTATTCTTTTCCATCAAGTTACGGTTCAGAGTTTTCATAGTTTATTCTTCATAAAATGTACTTCCAACTGGTATTTCAAATCTATACAACAGATTTCAACTGAAACATTATGAAAAAAATATGAAAGAACCAATATTGGCAAAAACTTCTCACACATATTTTTCATGGGAATGTTCATTAGTGAATATAGTTTGAAATACATAACAAATACTGGGGTGAAACTCGTAAAAAATATTGAAAATTATGAGGTTTAGGGTTGGATCCTGAAAACTTTCCTCACCCAGGGATTAAAAAATATCGATGAATTAAGAAGGATACTGAAACTCATCACTAATAACCATATCGAAGACGAAACTTGGTTACAGCCAGCACTTCCAGTTTCCAGAGGAGGATTAGGCATTCGTTCAGCCACTTCACTCGCTTTGCCATTATTTTTGTCCTCATTTTGCAGTGTTTCCAATCTGATAGCAATCATCTTACAATACCCAAAGCCAATATCTGATTGTGTTTTTGGTCGGGACAAATCTCTTTGGGAATTTATAACTGACCAAACAATGAAAATTGAAGACATGAGAAACCAGAGGGCATGGGATGAGTCATAACTAAATCTAGCTACTAGTATTTTACTGAAGATAGCTTCTGACACTTTAAAGAATAAGGCTCGTCTTTTCGCAGTAACTGTGAAGGAATCTGGTGCTTGGTTTAATGCTGTTCCTGTAGCATCACTTGGAACTCTATTGGGTGGGGACTCTTTCAGACTTGCCATCGGATTTCGACTTGGTACACCACTGTGTGTTCAACACTTTTGTAAATGTGATGCATTTGTGGATGAATCAGGTACTCATGGGTTGAGCTGCCGTTTTAGCGATGGTCGTTTATCTCGCCATTGTGCAATTAATGATCTAATCAAAAGGGCTTTAACTTCTGTAAAAATTCCTGCAATTTTAGAAGCCATAGACACAAGTCGAGACGACGGAAAACGGCCGGATGGTATGACACTTGTTCTATGGAAAAACAGTAAATCTGTTGTTTGGGACTTTACTTGTGTGGATACATTAGTAACTTGCCATATTTCTGCTACTTCTGCGAAAGCCGGTGCTGCTACCTTTATAGGAGAAAGTTCCAAACTACGGCAATATCAGAATTTGGTAAATAATTATCTGGCATAACACAAACTTTTCAGAGCTCAGCATTCCAGTCAAGGATGACTGGAATGATCTAATATAAAGAATGAAATTATATCATATTTAACGAAAAATAAATATTGGCAATTGATTATAACCTTTAAATTGCAAACTAATGCAAATGCTCATTCAGGTCGTTACAACAATCAAATTGTCTCTGAATTGTTGAATATTGGTAGCTTGAAAGGAGTTTATTCTGTTCTGAAAGTGCAAGGTAATGTCCTACATTAATATGAAGTCGATGATATCCCATAACTGAAAATCAAATTCTTTCAGAGTATCATACCTTGAACACCGCTGAAACGAATGACAAGCAACATATCTGTCATCACCCCCTTTGCCCGTAGACTAGGTACTTACCAACCGCATCAAATCAAATAACTTTATTTCTTTAAGATAACATACAATTGTATAAGAAAGAGTCATGGTTACAACCGCATGGTAGTACGGTCGGGATTTGAATGAAGAAATGTACAAAAGGAAAATAACAGTACATTAAGTATTATATGTTTACATAATAAATATGCATACACATAGTACACAGAATATTGACTTACATAAAAATACAGATTCACATTGAATAAACGTTCAAGTTAAAAGTATTCATTTATTTAGAGTATAGACATATCTCACCCAGGTATCCTTTCAATTTTTTTTTGAAAGTACGTTCATAATTTGAGCTTTTGGTGGAGGAAGGTAAGTTGTTGAGAATCTTTGCGCCGATTCGAGCTGGAGCTTTATAGGAAATATTGCGTTTAGAGAGTGGTAATCGTAAATCATCCTTACGACGTGTGTTGTATTCGTGGAAATCGTTATTTATGAAAAACGTATCCATATTTTTGAACACAAAAAAACAGACCTGAAATACGTAGAGGCCTGTACAGGTTAGAATTTCGAATCTTTTGAAGATTTCTCGACAACGAGGACGTTATTCGACAGTGTAGAGTATCCCCATTGGCAAATACCATACCTCAGTCGATTTTCAAGTTGTGTGTAGTATAAGTTCATTAATCATTGCTGTGTAAAAATAACATTGAGATTTCCGAACATATAGTGAAAAGATGAAAGTTTGGAAATCAGGAGCTTGCAATGTTTTTTACAATCTGAATGTGAGTCAACGAATAGTCCTANGGTTACAAAATTATTGGTATTTACTTTGATAAAGGGATAGACCCCAATTCATTATTCAATAAATTTGATGTAATTTATCTGAAAACTAAGAGAGTTTTACTCCATATCGAATTTTTATTGAACATAATACACAACAAGGTTAACAGCAGCTTTCTATTAGGCTGATTAAATTTTTCGTGTCGAGACTGGAAAGTAGTAGAAGTAGTGCACCATTTTATTTGGATACTCCCCAAAGTAATGTGCAGTAGATTCATGGAAAACATTTGTATGACGTTCATTACGATTCCATTTGTACAATCATTTCTGAAATCGTTGAACGTGTGTAACCTCTCCGAAGTAGAAGGAACATGGATGAGGCGGAAATAGAAATAGGAAAAAAGGGAAAGAAAAAAAAATGAATTTATGAACTCATGGGTGTATTTCATTTAAAAAATATTGTTTGAGCTTAAGATAATAGGGCCGATTATACAAGCCGTTTTTTTCAGCTGATCCCACTATTGCTATCTCGGAAACGGTAAGACCTACAAGGTCGGTTGAATTGGAAGAACATTTTCTATTTTGGTGAGCTAGAATGATTTCTTTTCAGATCGGAAGTATCAGTGGTTGTTTTTGGAATATTCACCAAAAACTAAAATTATATTTGAAATTCATGTCGGAGACTAGTTGAGATTTTCTCAATACGACTATGCCAGGACAATGGATAGAAAACAATTGCCACCACGTTGACCTGATCTTTCTAGACTTTCCATTGAGATACTCCATTAAAGACAAGGTATTTCGCTGAACTTTTGACAATATCGACGGATTGAAAGAAACAATAAGGACGGCTTGCGTGGCTACTCCACAAATGCTGGAAAATTGCCATAAAAATACGACTGCAAGAGCGAATATTCTTTGGAGATACTATGGAAAGTTTTTAACGAGGTCCAGAAAAAACAACTGATAATAATTAGGTGCTACTTATGTGTTATTTTGGTTTCATGTAAAATTCTGAATTATAAAACAAAAGACTCAAAATTAATGTGAGAAACCACACCGACGGTCTTGGGCCAGTTTTTTATAGTTTGGTTCTCGATAGGAACAAGAAATTCAAATGTGTCTTCTAAGTGGGCGTCCGTTAATCTCGAACGATATGTGTTTTTCAAAAAATGCATTTATGAGGAAGATGTTTCACATACGTATGTTGAGCCAAATATTGTGGCCAAATTTATAGCTAGTTTCTTGCAATTTTCATGTTTGGCCCAAAATTCTTCAGCGGATACCGTTTTATACATTTGCAAAGACACATCTTCTTGCAAATCAATTATCTCTATTTGAAGTGATGGCTTTGACAGGTTCAACAACTTGGCAGCTACATCTGTCCATTCTGCCGCAACATCAACTAATTCGCACACAGGCTGGATAGGAAACTAATCAAACCATACCGAACTCAGTGTATCAGCCTTGATCACTTGAAATCTGCAGTTCTGAACACCAAATTTGGAGTTCCACAAGGTTCCATTCTTGGACCTCTCTTATTTAACATCTATATCTCAGATTTCTACAAATGTATTAAATTTTAATAAAGATAAGAATACTTGATATACAACATATTACAATATTTGGCGGTCCGAGGTTCGACCTTTCGCGGTCCGTTTGCGGACCGCGGTCCGCCTGTTGCTGACTGTTGACGTAGATGGTTAGGAGTATTTTGACAATTATTTGTTTCTGTTTGTTACTAATATACATGTTCTTCCGATATGTATAGCGCTGAGTTCTAGACTCCAAAATATTGTTCCTACTCTTTTGAGGTAGCTCTAGCCGGGAAATGTATGAACATACAGTGATGATGAGAAAAACGCCGGGAAATACATATATTGTAATACATAGCTGAATTTGTTATCATGGTGGCTACAAAAATCGATGAAAAAAGCGTACCTAAAAAAATAGAGTTGATGATGAAATTTAATGAACCGAACGTCGCAAACAATATTGAAAGTTCCCCTGCCTTTTTTGATATTATTCGAAATGGAGGCGAAAAACCAAAAAAAAAAAATTCAACAATTCTAGTTTTTGGCGAATATTCCAAAAACTACCACAGATATTCTCGATCCAAAAAGATATTATTCTAGTTTCCCAAAATAGAAAACTTTTGTCCAAGTTAACCGTCCTTGTAGGTCTGTTTCCGAGATAGCAATAGTGATAACAGCTGAACAAACGATTTGTATATGTTAAGTTGTTAGTATGAAAATATTTCCTGTAATTAGACACGTTCTGTTGAAAATAAAATGATTTCTGTTGTTCCTCTTCTTCCATCACATCCTGTCAGGCGTAGAACTCCCTCAAAGGGAGTCAACCTGACTCCGTTAGGGAGTCGCTATAAATTAACGGACTCCCTACTAGAGTCAATTTGACCCCGATTAAGATTAGGTCTCCTTCTTTACCAATCAACGAGCTGCGAACTGTTTTCCTGAAAAATAGGTTATAAAATGATCATACTTCATGCAAAGTATTTTTTAAGAACTGTTTCTTATTGGCGTATCAGACCTCGTTGATTTTCTTCGAGATATAAAAATCACACATGAAAACTCAAGACTCATTATAAAAAACTCACACAAGTTTCAACTTCAGTAGATTATCGTTCGAGGAAAACAACCCTATTTTATTCATTTCAAAACCTCTTTAGAGCTAGAGAAAATGGTTGGAAAAATAACCGATATGTGGACATAAGTTGAACAAAAGTCATTTTATGCGAAGGGATGAGTTTTTTGTTGACTTTTTCACGAATTTAATTTTTCTCAGATTGTGGAAGGTGAATATCCCCAAAATGGTGGACAAACATTGCTATTGTACTATTTTCGTTAACAAAAATGTAACTTGTGATCTAACTCAACCGACAATAAATGCAAAAAGTTACAGTCACTACACACTACACATTTTAACATATTATACACTGAATTTCTCCGCCCAGTCAAGAATATTCAAGAGCATTCGTAAGTATTTCAAAATATCTCGGAACATTCTGGAATGTTTGGGAATAGAATGGAACACTCGGGAATATCTTTGAATATCTCATATCATTGTGAAATTTTCAACAGAGTTACATGGTGTGGTTATCCTCTATTTTCCATCCATGAAGTAGGTTTCAACTTTTACTTGATGAGCGTGCTTTTGCATATACAGTGTCACACATAAAATTCGCAACATGTGGAAGTGTTTTTAATAATTGATTCTGCAGTGAAATTTGCTAGAGAAATTAGTAAAAACAGCTTCTTTTCTTTAGTCATGTCCTACTGTAAACCTGTTAAATTTGATTTTTTTTATTCTCAGAAAAACAATTTTTTTATGGAAATTTCGAAAGATTTCAAAGAAAAAGTGCTCAGTTTTTCATCTTTTTCCTAAATTTGAAATCTCTACTGTCTTTTCGACTTCTTTCCAATTGTTCTTTATTTTCGAATCTTTCATCATACCGATTCGAACGGAAAATGAATCAAATTTCATAAATCTCATGAATACAAAACTTCGATATCATATCTTGCCTGGTACCAGAAAGCAAATTGATGCACCTTCAAAAATTCGTATTCGTCTTTTTATTTCATTGTGGAACCGATTTGTATTTCAAAGAAGAGGAAGCGTGTCGCATCGGTTTATCAGGCTGTTTGAATCTATTTTATCACGCGATAGTTCTAATTAGGCGATAATTTGTAAGATATCTCAATCTCAATTATAATATGGTATAATATGCAATTTAATGAGCATGAAATGCTAAACGTATTCATTTAATAATGAATAATATGGAATACGTCCAATTCTGACCAAGTAACCAAGACCAAGAAAAGTAATCTATCTATATCTATACTAATATAATAAATGTGAAAGTTTGAGAGGATGGATAAATGTATGTAAGCAGGTTTGTGGCTCTTTCACGTCTAAACAACTGAACGGATTCAGATGAAACTACATAAATACAGCTTATACATCAGAATAACATAAAGGCTACAATTGACAGATGTTTCGTGTAATTTCAGTCAATATACAAATGAATTGTATACTTCTTTACAATGCACTTTTTAGAATATCTATCAAATTCTTATTTGACGCAACGCAGTAAAGCATTAAACGTCGCGTCTACTGTAAGACGACGGGAGACGATGCGTCGGGTTAGAGGGGCGGTCTGAGCAATGAAGCACAATCGCCGAGAACGCCGGCAGATGCGTGAAGGCAGACGTCGTTGACGGTCGTGTTAGTTTTGCGAAATTTTTGTTATAGGTGAATAATTCGATTCTCGAAGCTATTCATTACTTAGTGCAGTTGGCATTTTTGTTTAATTACTGTATTTTGGAAGTAAAAATATAAATTACTACTGTTTTCCGCGACTCCGCTGGCGTAGAATTTGGTTTGTCACATTAACTTTGCTGACAGGCAATTTTAAACAAATAAATACAATATTGTTTCATGAACCCATAACCTCAGGTATCCAATTTCAAAATAGACAAAATTCAATACAATCTTTGAACCCCTATTATTCCCCCTTGGGGGTGGAAATTCCTGATTCCCTTTCTTGATGCTTATTTACGCTACACAAAGAACCTACCTGCATATTTCGAAATTACGTTAATATAAGAGTGTCAGTCAATCAATAGGTACTCACTTATACAATTCTAGCTGTTTCCCGCTGTTTTACCCGCATTACCGTAGGAACCAAAGCTATCCATATACCAACTCATATTTGTATCCGTTGAGATGTTTAGGCAAGAAAAAGTAGAAAACGTAAATACATACAGTACATTCATCCATCCTCACAAACTTTACACATTTATAATAATAATAGGAGTAGGATTAGTAGAATTTCCAACGTATTTCATTCTGATCCTTTCAGTATTTTTTTGCTGATGATATTCAGTATTGTATGAGTGGATACCCATTGATTGACTGACACTCTTATATTATCGTACAGCCGAAGCTACTAAAACAAGAATCTTGAAATATGCAGGTAGGTTCTTTGTATAGTGTACGTAAGCATTAAGAAAGGTAATCAGGAATATCCACCACCAAGAAAAATAGGGATTGAAAGATGGTATTGAATTTCATCAGCTTTGAAGTTAGAAACCTGAAGTTTTGGGTTGATAAAAAAATATTGTAACTATTTGTTCAAAATGGTCTGTCACGAAACTTGATGTGACAAACCAAATTCTACGCAGGCGAAGTTGCGGGCAACAACTAGTATTTTTAAATTCTGTTAGAAAGAAATTGAATGTTCTCAATACTCTCACCATTTTTGTGAATTGATGCAAACTTTTAATGAAAACTAGTTCGCAATAAAATAATTAACTCTCAGAATGAACTGAATTGAAAGAGCTATCCTAATTCGAAGCGGAAGTGCCAATTCATGAGAAAGATGAAGAATATTTCCTTTGAAGTTACACTAAGGGGAATAAAATTGCACTCCTTTGCTGAAATTAACGAAATCGAGGAATGGGGAAAATGGAACTTACCGAATTCATTCCAGAATTTGCTTTGAAATTAGTTTCATTGGATGGTTATTAGAAATTGATTGCTATTCATCATGACAGTCAGCAAAACAGACAAGTGAATGATTTCAATTGAATGAGGGTCAGGAATAAAGATAAGACAGTGAAATGAAAAGGTAAAACTTGCGTTTTGCCGTCTGAATATCACAAAAGGGAATATACATAAAAGTTATTACTACAAACATGTCACTCACTTCATGCCACCAGTCGTTACTATATTCATGTTATAAACAACCATGCAAAGCGAATAATCATAGACAATATCTGAAAAAAAACTTCAACGTGGCTTGAATCTCTACGATCTACCTGTTACGTAGAGGACTCTAAACACCTAAACCACATACTTCCATAACAGACGAATGCGACAAATTCTTGCCTTTCTGGAATCTGGAAAGCATGAACTCAATCAAAGCACAGGTATATTGAAACTATACAGAAGAGTTCATAGCATAAACTATTATAATTGAAAGATTGAATGAGAGACGAGAATCTATACTTGTAAATGCGAAAGTCTCTGACTTAACACTCACTCATTCATCTCTGTTTCTCCGTACTGGTGATTCCTAGGAAGCTAAAATTTGGTATATAGGTGCTTCTTGGGTCTCAAATATGCACTAAAAAAGGATTTTTGAATATATCGACTGGGGTGCTCTCTGTGAGGGTGAAAGGGGAAAGTTTACATATGAAAATTACCTTTTCATCATTGTTTCTTCATACCGGTTATTTTTGGAGGCTGAAATTTTGTTTGTAGGTTTGTTTTATATGTTGTAAGTGTGCTATAAGAAAGATTTTTCAAATATTCCAACTGGGACACCAGCCGCGGGGAAAAAATGCGCGTTCGCAAAATAAAATTATGCGCAAAAAATGCTTTTAATATTCGGTAGGTGAATTTTTGTTTGTTCAAGAGTAACCTCTAAAGAAAACAAGTTTGTATTGTCTACTGACAAAAAAGCTGTGAACGTTGTATATAAAGACATTCTGTAGTATATTTTGCAACAGCATTACACTCGTCAGGAGCCATGGCGGATCGCTAGTATAAAATATATGACTCGGTGAGTTAGTATTGTAATTATATTTTTCAATTTTTGAATGCTGCTTTCAGTATGGACTTTAATAATAGTGATTATTATTATCACTAGAATTTCAGTCATTATTATGGAAATAAAATTTTCTGAATTTAAAAAACCTCCCAGGAGTTGGTTTGAGGTGTGATCTGTTCAAAATCTATGAGTTCACTGAAAACTATTCATGATTGTTGAGATATCACGTTGAAAGGATGTTTTATCATACTTTTTAATTTATTTTTATTGGAGTTCTCATAATTTGAATTGAAGGGGTTATATTTTTAGGGGTGATNTTATAGGAAATATTGCGTTTAGAGAGTGGTAATCGTAAATCATCCTTACGACGTGTGTTGTATTCGTGGAAATCGTTATTTATGAAAAACGAATCCATATTTTTGAACACAAAAATACAGACTTGAAATACGTAGAGACCTGTACAGGTAACAATTTCGAATCTTTTGAAGATTTCTCGACAAGAATAGTCTTTTTTCACACCAAAAATACACCAAATGATTTTTTTCTGTGATACCAGGACGTTATTCGACAGTGTAGAGTATCCCCATTGGCAAATACCATACCTCAGTCGATTTTCCACTTGTGTGTAGTATACGTTTATTAATTGTTGCTGTGTAAAAACAACTTTGAGATTTCTGAACATATAGTGGAAAGATGGAAGTTTGGAAATCAGGAGCTTGCAATGTTTTTTCGAATCTAAATGTGAGTCAACGAATAGTCCTAAGAGTTTACGGGCAGAGGTGTGTTATTTAAAATTATATTACATCCACCCATTCCCTCTGATGACTATAGATTCACAAGGTTAGCTTTGTCTGCATTGAAAAAAAAGAGTGATTTGATTGAACCCAGAAGTTAGTTGACATAGAGCAGTTTCGTAGGGTTCTTTTAGTTCTATTCGATTTTTGTTGAAAATCAGTAGAGAAGTGTCGTCTACATGAATAGTTATCTCAATATACGGAAAGGAATTTGCGATTTCATTTATGTACAAAATAAAAAGAACTGGGCCCAAAATAGATCCTTGTGGAACACCTATATTAATATCGGTATCGGCAGATGTAACATTACGAATTATATTATATTGATGATGTATCTGAATGGCCCAAATCTTCGTAGGAGGAAATGAATTTCACCTACAGTAAGTGGGCATACTTGAAGAGTGGCTATGAATCTAATCATCTAAAGGAGCAATTTATACAGGCCCGTCTTCACTTACCTATACAGAAGGTTCATGGACTCACACCAATAAGAAAACAACTATTTTCCTTAATTGAATAGAACTGGCCGATACTTGACGAAAATCCATATTGTAACTAATTAATACAGTTCATTGTATGATTTTCACTATAAAGGGTTTCACAAAAACCTCGACACGTGTTTCGCTATACAATAGATTCCTTAAGCATAATTAAAACTGAAAGTTACTTCTAAATTACAACCCTTTTATACTCTAACTTAATTTTTGTTGCAAATAGTTATTCAAAAAAACAATTCAATCTGAGATTTTCACTCACTTCACAAAATCGAAACGCGTGTTTCGCTAAACAAAAGCGTCTTCACGCTTGAGGAAGCTATTGTATATCGAAACACGTGTCGCGATTTTTGTAAAATCCTTTATAGCGAAAATTATACAATAAACTGAATTAACTAGTTTCAATTATTTTTCTGGCTAATATCACGATGGGCGTTGGGTGTCAGGTGTCAGTGCAAGATTTTTCACAGAAGAAATTCTGTCAAATGCTTTTGGCGATACGAGTACAAATGCCGAAATGGATTCTCAATTATTGGAACGAACACCCAGACACAAACCTACTGTATAGGCGAAGATTGGCCTGAAAGAATTGTTCCCTTAGATGATTTGATTTATAGCCAGGCTTCAAGTATGCCCATTTACTGATGCTGAGTTCAGTAGGAAAATTTCCAGTATACATTATGGTTATACTAGAGATAATTTTATTATAAACCTATGCAATGAAATAGGAGATGTAGGCATTATGTACGATAGTAAATTTCATTTCACTGCACATATCGATAAAACAGTCAATCAAGCCAAAAGAATACTAGGTTTCATTTATATTTACATTTCTA
>NW_019292027.1:0-56510 GCF_000500325.1 Leptinotarsa decemlineata
CAGGAGCCTTAACTGCCACCACCGCTGCTTCTTCTGATCCTAGTATTTCTTCACTGTCACCAAAAAGATCACGGTCAACGACACTTCAACCATCAGTACCTGGAGCCATTTAAAAAAAAAACAACGAAACCGAAATAATGTCAACGCCTGAACTGTTTCATTACAGAGAAGAAGGAGTGAGTTCGTTTAAGTTATTTGTGTTTTTTTTTTGGCGCCATGTAAATTGAGATGCCAAAGTCCTCACAATTACGCTCCAATCATTTCTTCAACTTACCAAAAGAAATGAAATGAAACTGACAAGCCACAATCCAATGAGTCCTATATTGATTATCGATACCAACAATTATTCAAACAATGTAACCTGAATTTCTAATCAACAAGAGGAAAAAAAATNATGAGAAAAATATCTCAAAGAAGGTCTGATCTGAGCTTTATAAAGCATCAGAAGTTGCTGAGGTGTGTACAGTTTTTTGGTTCTGGTTCTGTTCCAAGCTTTTGAGAAGCAGCTTTTGCAATTCCATCATTGTGCCAAGGCATATTGAAGTTCACTTCAAACCCCAACAAACTTATGGAAGTGGAAAGCGGAATTGTCTGTCCTGACATTATTATATCTGAATTGAACCTTGTTACTTTCACCACAACTCTCAATCACATCTAGATCCTCGTTAAGATATGCAACCGCCTGCTCCCGGTGAAGATGTGCATCCGCAGCCGATATCCTGGAATCCAAATGGAATGACAACACAAGTGTGTTGTCGTCAGCAAAGTAATATATTGGTTTCTTGATTTTTTCCAATGAGTCGTTGATATATGATAAAAAGAGGGTTGGAGACAATATGTGTCCCTGGGGAACACCAGCGTTGATGGTAAAATGATTCGAGAGATATCTATCGACGGCTACTTGCAGGAAACGTTTCTTCAGGGAGCTGGGAAGCCAAACACAAAAATGATCCAATAAGCCATAGCATCGACGTTTGGCCAGCAAACCCTCATGCCACACACGGTCAGAGGCCTTAGATATATCAGACGCAACAGCTTTCGACTCTCCCTGTTTCTCGATTGCGTTATTCCAAATATGGGTGACATACGATGGAAGGTCGCCTGTTGATCTTTGTTTCCGAAAGCCATATTGATGATCGCTCAAGATATTGAAGCCTTCCAAATTTTTGAAGATATGGTGGTTTACGGCTTCCTCCATGGTTTTTGATATCACTGTTACCAAAGCGACTAGTCTATAGTTATTTGGAAGATTGTTATTGCCCTTTTTGGGAATAGGCTGAACGCGAGCGATCTCCTAACAAGAAGCAAAAACCCCTTCCTTGTTAGACAGGTTGAACATTCTGCAAAATACTGGTACGACTTCATTGGCCACATTTTAAGTACGATGTTCATCAGGACCAGACGCCTTGTTGATATTGAGCTATATCAAAATCGACTGTGGAGTGGGACACAAATTGTTCAGCTGATAGATTTGATTTTTCTATGGCTGTTGTTACAATTGGACCATACGCTAGTGGTAGTCGTGGAATTGTGGATTTTGTAAAGTTTTGATTGACAGCTTTAGCTACAGACCAGAAAGATCTAGACCCATTGAGATTGGTAAGAAGTTGATCCCTAATTCGCTGATTGTGAAATTTTTCGCTTTCATTTATTTTTAAGTTTGCAGCTATTGCGAACCTACTTTGGTTTTCGACAATGCACTACTGCCGGTAGGCAAGATTTTTGAAGGCGACAGTTTGCGCGCAGTTTTTGTTGAATCAAGGTTTGGGGTTAGGAGTTCGTTTCGTTGAGAAAGAATTATATGCATTCATTGATGATAGAAAAACTTTTGTGACTTCAGAAGCACTAGTCGACGAAGCATAAGAGCTGAAACAAACATCTAACCAGGGCAAATTTCGAAAATGTTCTTGAAGATCCTCCCATTCAGTCGATCTGTAATGCCAAATTTTGCGCAGCTCAGATTGTTCCCCAACATTTATCGGTAATTCACTCACACACTAAAATGAGTTTACGGTCAGAAGATCCCAATGGAGACCTTATGGTGACTACGTAAATTTCTGGATTGGTTGTTAGGTATAGATCCACAAGACTGGCATATTCTCTATCACGGTCAGGAATCCTGCTTGGCTCATTTATAATTTGAGTAAGTCCGCTGCTTATTGCAAAAGCCTCAGCTTCGCAACCTAGTTCGTCGTTGATATTTGAAAATTTGGGCCAATCGATGTTGTGGATATTCAAGTCACCAAGTTTGGAAATTTTGACACTGAGATGATTGATTTGCAGTAAGTGCTGTTTTTCATTCATAATTTTTGAAATGAATGCTTTTTCTTTACTTGTTAAGGAGTATTTGCGTCTCGATGCTTTGATGAATGTGTATTCATGCAATGTGAATCTTCTGTTATAACTTCACGAAGTAAAAGAGGTTACTCTTCAGTTATAAGACCACAATAGTATCACAACTTTATCGATAAACTTCCATCTTCCAACAAAACTTTGTTATTCAGCAATATGGTTTTGCTGAATAACAAAAGGGCAAACAGCATATCAACAGCATGCACTTCAACAATTGCTGGTTGCTCGATTGGCATTGCTCAAAAATAACAAAATTTGAGTAGAAAAAAACATGCATTGGAAAAAAATGTTTAGTCGAGTGAATTATGTAACAATACCAACAAATATTAAATAACATTAACTGCTAGACTAACAAATTGCACTAAATTAAGTGTTGAAAATGGTCGCCTTCGGCTTCAATACACCCGTCTAGCCGCCGCATCATTGAATTTCGCACTCTTCTGAAAATACCTGGCGTATTTTTTATTATGTCACATGAATTAATGATTTCGTAAATCCTCTTCACTTTGAATATCAGTTTTGTATACCAACGCTTTGAGGTGTCCCCATTTCGGGCGTGCGAGATGGCCATAGGTGTGGGCCTGCTCTCCCAATCCAGCGATTATGGTAATTTTCATTCAAAAATTGCCGTGCCACTACACTAAAGTGTGGTGGAGCACCATCGTGCATGTACCACATACTGATCATTTCCATGACTTAAATTTCTTCTAGAAGTCCAGGTAAAACAAATTCTAAAAACTTCGGTATTCTTCTCCATTAAGTCTAGGTGGGAGGAAGTGAGGCCTAATGAGATGGTCACGGACAATTCCAACCCAAAATGCGCATTGTTTTCGGCCCAAATGTGATTGTTGTGGAAGTTGATAATTGAACTGCGAGAAAAACAAGCTTCATCTGTAAACAATATTCGACTTAGGAAACCTGGATTTCTTCTTATTCTACCGCGTAATCAATTATAAAAAGCTAGTCTTACAGGCAAATATCTGGGCAATAGAGCTTGCACACCTTGCATGTGATAGGGATATAGCTGCTGAGCTCTTAAAATCTGCCACACTGTGACATGAGTAATATTCAGTTCTTCAGCTATTTTCCGAGTACTGGTATGAGGATTTACTTCAATCTCATTCAAAACAGCTTCTTCAATTTGAACTGTTCGTACCGTTGCAGGCCTCCCAATGACAACCGTCGATCTTTTAAAGCTGCCTGTTTCAGAAAGTCGTGCGTCGATCTTTTAAAGCTGCCTGTTTCAGAAAGTCGTGCATGGAGACGTACAAAAGTTCTTCTATTAGGCACTACACGCTGAGGGAATATTTTATGGTAAATGCGTCCTGCGGACCCATGTTTATATCAACATTTCCTCTTAAAATTACCTAAAGAATCGCCTGTTAAATTTATGGTACATACTTAATTGACACCCTGTATATAAACTGACGAAAAGTTATCTAGAAAGAAGAAAGCAATGCGTAAAAATTGATGGCAGACTCAGTCACTTTAAAACTGTGGAATTTGGAGACCCTCAAGGTACAGTATTGTGCCCCATTTTATTCAACATATACCTAAATGATTTATACAATGTTGATATAGACGGCCACATAATCAGCTTCGAGGATGACACCGCAATCTTCTATTCTGGCGAAAATTGGCAACAGTTGTATGGCGGAGTCGAGAACGATTTTCTCAAAATAAAACAATGATTTGACTCAAAATTACTCACGAATAATTTCGATAAAACAAAATGTCTTCCGTTTTCAATCATCAAAACCAATTTTCCGAATATTTCACATTTATCGATCACCGACAATAATAACACTTTCACTATAACCATAATCAAACACTTAAAATACTTGGGAATCTACTTAGATAGTTACATGAAATGGGACACTCACATGAAAAAGCTCGCTTTCAAATTGAGAAGCTTCATATCAAAGTTTAAACATATCAAGAAATTTCCTAAAATAATATACTTGAGAATTTTATACTTCGCACTGGTGGAATTACAATTGAGGTATGGAATAGTAGCTTGGGGAGGTGCCTACAATAATCAAATGAACCCACTCGAAAGATCGATCATATTCCAGTGATGGAATTTATAANTTGTAGAAAATTCAACCAAATGTATCCTGAATTAACACCAATGAACGAGAGGAAGTCTGTAAGATTACAAAATAATTTCCTTAACTATGGCTCCATGTTAAAAGCGCCTTCAACATTACCAAAACCTGTTGCTTCAAATGAAGACAATACTGTTAACGTTTTGGCATATTTCATATTTGGCATATTTCAAAGTGTTTAGAATGTAATGGACAACATTTTCAGCATTTACTGTGAAAATGTGATATTTTGTTTACAATTTTTTAAATTTGAATCATCCTATTCTGTTATTGTCTGTACTTTCACATGTTTTAACCCACAAAATGTTACTTCTTACCTAGAAATGACTGATTTTTGGTACAGTTGTTCCGTGGAAACTTTGAGCCATAGTTAAGGAAATGATTTTGTAACCTTACAAACTTCCTCTCGTTCCTCCTCACATGAAATCTGCCTCTGGAGACACCCTACATTTTGTTTCATGAGAGAGAGGACATTGTTAGATCAAGATCTTCAGATGATGTGGTGCTGCAGGTTTTTCCGGGTTTTCCTGCAGCTGAAAAAGCAAATGCGCCACTGGAATCAATGAAGTTGCCCCGGAGCGCCAATTAATTAACAACAATTCAAATAATATATAATATGTCTGCGCTCGCGCTGCCCTCTATTTCAAAAACGATTCAACGTATGAAAAAATGTTGAAACAAAAGTTGTAGAGAATTCAATTTTCTACAATATTTATAATAAATACAATTAGCATAAAACCTATTGGAAACGAAATATTGGCAAAAAAGTTGCAAAAAGTCGTTTTTTTTACTTTTAACCCCCAATTTTTGAAGTTGCGGCCGTCGAATCATACGTGAATTTTGAGAATACCTTTATGATGCCAAAATACAAGGTTTATACAAATTTACAACTGGGTATGTCCACTTTCCTAGGCAAACCCCCTAAAATGACTGAACTAGTAACTTGTATTAGTTAGTGTTAATATGAATTTTCGGCACGTTTCTGCTGGTTTTTTAAGTTTTTAAAGAAATATTTTGAAATTCAACAGGCGAAATAATTGCATTCAACAAAAAACGTAAATATCATGTGGCAATCTCAGTTTGGAAATAAAAAAAACATGTGAATCTAACATGAACTTTTTTGAAATGCAAACAGCAGACGTTAAGACATTTTTCCAGGAATTTCGAGAATTTTTCCTCAGAAAAATTGCTTTCTATGAATGCTATAAATTTACCCGAACGACACAAGCCTAGCTTAGGTGGCTACAGATTGTGTAATATATGGTTATATGATAAGACATTTAATTGTAAATCGTAATTGAATTGAATTGTAAATCGCACGGAAAACAAATCATGTAACTGAATAATTGATTGACATGAAAATTGAATAAAATTACTTACTTACTAAATTACTTACTTACTTTAAATTGTAACTAACGTTACTGCAGTTTCGTCCTATATGGACATTCTGAAATGTATACAAATAACTTATAAATAAACGTTAGTTACAATTAAAAGTGGTGAAAAACATAGAAATTTTCATTAAAACTGTCTCTGCTACAAAAGTTCTTACAGTTACGATATAAGAGCCCTAGCATCTGTTTGGCTGAGCATGTTATTGTGTCATAGTGAATGGAGAAACTCAGTTTAGGGTTAAATGTGACACTAAGATCCCTTTGATGAGTGCATATTTGAAGAGGTGTGTTATTTATGCAGTAATATAATAACATGTTTAAGGGTGTATTTTGAGTATTTACATTTGTTTGTATTGAGGTGAAGATTATTTTCGGTACAAAAAATCAAGGTCTTTTTGTAAGATTAAGCAGTCCTCCTGTGATGTAATGAGCCGAAAGATTTTCAAATCAACTGCAAAGAGTAAAAAACTGCTAGAGAGATAATTTCCTATGTCGTTGATGAAGAGTGAGAATAAAAGAGTTGCTAAATTGCTTCCTTGAGGGGCACCATTGTTTGCAATAAATTGGAACGACTTGTGACCCCTATAATCTACGAATAGGATACGTTAATTTTTAGCGGAAAAGGTTTAAGTGTTGAGTCGAATCCATACTGGTGAAGTTGATCGATAAGAATGAATCAGGAAAAACAAAAAAAAAACATTTGGGATGTTAGGATCTTATTTTGGACTCATTTTTTCGGGCAGAAAAGTTTTCAATTCGATTTTACTGAAAACATTTAATTTTTTCAAGACAACAGTCGTTCAAAAGCGATAACTTTTACTTATCAGGACAAAACCACGTCTCTCTCTCTCTCTATTTTAGATGGTCGTTGCTTCCTATCTTCAGGCGCATATGACCAATGCTCGTCCTATTGGTTAACAGGAGCTTCGTCGGGGGGCGTAGCGGTCTTGCACAAAGCAATGCTGCCACCCATTTTTTTCTAACTTTTTATAATAAAAAACACTTGTTTTTTTTAACATAAAAACAATTTGATTTTTTGAAGTCGCCTCCTACTTGGGAGACCTTTTGGTAATTTTCACATATATAGCCCCCTTTACGTGGTTATCCGAACCACCCCGGTCTGGATACCGGCGTGAATAAAGGGGGCCACTTATTCATCACTGTTATAGACACTCCACATTTCAATTTCAATACAACAAACACAACACAAAACGGAGCCCCACGATAGCAGATGACATCCGCGTACCTTCTTTGTGGACGGACGTTATTAGCGCGTCCGTCCACTACCACGGCCACTACGGAACTCCAAAAACCACGTCAAGATTGAAGGTATTTATTTTTAATATATTTCAGTCGATGTTATTTCACATCCACAGTTGTACAAAAAAACTATTTTATCCGATATATGAACAGTGTGTTTCGAAGTTTTATTCCTGTACTATTCGAAATATAGCTACAAGTATTTCAGAATGGCCTGTAAAATTCCTTACGCAAGCAATCTTCTGAATTGAAATCTATGTTCTCATCGAAAAAAACACATTTTTTGTACTGATTTCATTGAATCAATTTCAGTTCCATTGAAAACAAAACAAATTGACAGGACTTGAGGGTCCAATTAGAGACATCATTTTTCTGATAGAAAACTTCAACGAGGTGGATATTCTATCATTTTGCAGCGTCCAATTAAAAACTTCTGGAATTCGTTTCATGAGCAATTCCTTATTTTCAAATTCTAGTTATTACTAGAAATTTTTCCACTTCAGAAACTACAAGTATTCTCAAACATGATTTTTTATAATTTTGCAAACTTCTTCTATCAAATCTAATTATGTATTTTATGGAATGGCAATGATAGTTACTGTTAGGAGTAGTTGAATCTGAATCTCCATATTGAAATTTTTGTATAGGATGCGAATAATTCAAATTGTCTTATTATATTAGATGGGTTAAACAGTTCGTTTTTAAAACGTATGGTTCTTCAATTATCCTCGTCGCCACTTTGTAATGTCTAACATTTTAACAATAAAATGACATTTAGGTAATTGCTATATTCCCAAAAGCAGACAAATAAAATACTATCCAATATTCATGAATCTCCAAATTGAACTCTGTTCCCAATAAGAAAGGAGTAGGAATGACATGCGTATATCGAAGATATAAAATACGTACTAGAGGATGTACCAATTTTAAATAAATGAAGAAAGTCTTCGTGAGGAATACTATTTCCAGATTAGCAATACTCCCAATTAGGTATTCAAACGAATTGATTGTCGTTGTACAACAGTTATGATATTGACCCACAGGAGCCTTAACTGCCACCACCGCTGCTTCTTCTGATCCTAGTATTTCTTCACTGTCACCAAAAAGATCACGGTCAACGACACTTCAACCATCAATACCTGGAGCCATTTAAAAAAAACAACGAAACCGAAATAATGTCAACGCCTGAACTGTAGCAACTGGTGCTCTCAAAACAGTTGAAATTGAAACCGTTTCACTGCGCGTCACAATTGGTGAGCTGTCACGATGACAGTCAGGGCATACCGGTTACTGGTTCATTACAGAGAAGAAGGAGTGAGTTCGTTTAAGTTATTTGTGTTTTTTTTTGGCGCCAGGTAAATTGAGATGCCAAAGTCCCCAATATCTTCCAGGTCTTAGAGTCCAGGCAGAATCCCAGTAAAAGATAAAACCCTTAAGAAAAGAAAAATCTCATTTGAACTAATTTGACCCAATATTTACTTTTGTGTGATATAATAACTCTTCCCCAAAATAATGTGACGGAAAAAGTATGATTGAAATCATAATAGGAATTTTATTCTTAGTCAACAGTCACCAAAGATGAAGACGAAATTAAACAATCGTAAAAGCGATGGAATCGGACTACAACTGGACAGTCCTCAGCTAACAGGTGGGTAACGTATCATAATGGTCTTCAACTAGAATGGGTGAATATTTCCTGAAGATTTGTCTTTCAGCCCAAAAAAACCTTCACTATAACTTTTCATTTTTTTTTCAGGCGCTCCATTCTCGAAATTGAGGAAGATCGAGCCCAAGTGACATTTGTCGGCTGATGGCTAAGCAGATTCGGAGACTAGCTGACCGAAAGACCATACCTTTATCGATAATTTAATTCATTCAACCTCAAATCACCGTGCTTGTGACCTTCATCCATTGTAGTGGAATATTGCCGTGATTGAACAATGGGGGATATCGTGTTACTAACAATTTGAATTACAGCACCTGCATTGTATATTTACTGTGAATAAAAATATTTTGATAGATTTGATGATATTCTTTATATTATATGATACATAATTCAAGTGGCGATTCATCCCGTTACAAAATTAATACCAAGTACAGCATAAATCATTTCAGCAGCAGCAGCAGCAATTACAAGAGAAACAATAATTTCCTTCTCAACCGCCCTCAATTACAACAGAAAAAGAGTCATTATTCAGTTTATGAATTGAAATAAATATACCTACATTTTTTGTTACATAGATTTTCTTTTGGGTCCAATGATATTTCATTATTGACCTTTACATATTCATTTTTGATAAATGAAATGAACAATTTATGAAAGTTTATCTAGAAGAGTGACAAATCTCCAACCTTTCTTCGATATTACAGACCAGCAAGGTTGCAAGTGATGTTCGCGTTTCCCATAAGGCCGATGGCTCTTTTCTGGATGGAATCCGGCAGCTTCAGGGTATACATGAGAAAAATATCTCAAAGAAGGTCTGATCTGAGCTTTATAAAGCATCAGAAGTTGCTGAGGTGTGTACAGTTTTTTGGTTCTGGTTCTGTTCCAAGCTTTTGAGAAGCAGCTTTTGCAATTCCATCATTGTGCCAAGGCATATTGAAGTTCACTTCAAACCCCAACAAACTTATGGAAGTGGAAAGCGGAATTGTCTGTCCTGACATTATTATATCTGAATTGAACCTTGTTACTTTCACCACAACTCTCAATCACATCTAGATCCTCGTTAAGATATGCAACCGCCTGCTCCCGGTGAAGATGTGCATCCGCAGCCGATATCCTGGAATCCAAATGGAATGACAACACAAGTGTGTTGTCGTCAGCAAAGTAATATATTGGTTTCTTGATTTTTTCCAATGAGTCGTTGATATATGATAAAAAGAGGGTTGGAGACAATATGTGTCCCTGGGGAACACCAGCGTTGATGGTAAAATGATTCGAGAGATATCTATCGACGGCTACTTGCAGGAAACGTTTCTTCAGGGAGCTGGGAAGCCAAACACAAAAATGATCCAATAAGCCATAGCATCGACGTTTGGCCAGCAAACCCTCATGCCACACACGGTCAGAGGCCTTAGATATATCAGACGCAACAGCTTTCGACTCTCCCTGTTTCTCGATTGCGTTATTCCAAATATGGGTGACATACGATGGAAGGTCGCCTGTTGATCTTTGTTTCCGAAAGCCATATTGATGATCGCTCAAGATATTGAAGCCTTCCAAATTTTTGAAGATATGGTGGTTTACGGCTTTCTCCGTGATTTTTGATATCACTGTTAGCAAAGCGACTAGTCTATAGTTATTTGGAAGATTGTTATTGCCCTTTTTGGGAATAGGCTGAACGCGAGCGATCTCCTAACAAGAAGCAAAAACCCCTTCCTTGTTAGACAGGTTGAACATTCTGCAAAATACTGGTACGACTTCATTGGCCACATTTTAAGTACGATGTTCATCAGGACCAGACGCCTTGTTGATATTGAGCTATATCAAAATCGACTGTGGAGTGGGACGCAAATTGTTCAGCTGATAGATTTGATTTTTCTATGGCTGTTGTTACAATTGAACCATACACTTGTGGTAGTCGTGGAATTGTAGATTTTGTAAAGTTTTGATTGACAGCTTTAACTACCGACCAGAAGGATCTAGACCCATTGAGATGGTAAGAAGTTGATCCCTAATTCTCTGATTATGAAGTTTTTCGCTTTCATTTATTTTAAGTTTGCAGCTGTTGCGAACCTACTTTGGTTCTCGACAATGCACTACTGCCGGTAGGCGAGATTTTTGAAGGCGACAGTTTGCGCGCAGTTTTTGTTGAATCAGGGTTTGGGGTTAGGAGTTCGTTTCGTTGAGAAAGAATTATATGCATTCATTGATGTTTCAGCATTAGAGCTGAAACAAACATCTAGCCAGGGCAAATTTCGAAAATGTTCTTAAAGATCCTCCCATTCAGCCGATCTGTAATGCCAAATTTTGCGCTGCTTAGATTGTTCCCCAACATTTATCGGTAATTCACTCAACACTAAAATGAGTTTGCGGTCAGAAGATCCCAATGGAGACCTTATGGTGACTATGTAAAGTTCTGGATTGGTTGTTAGGTATAGATCCAGAAGACTGGCATATTCTCTATCACGGTCAGGAATCCTGCTTGGCTCATTTATAATCTGAGTAAGTCCGCTGCTTATTGCAAAAGCCTCAGCTTAGCGACCTAGTTCGTCGTTGATATTTGAAAATTTGGGCCATTAGATGATCATTCATGTCACCAAGTTTGGAAATTTCGACACTGAGATGATTGATTTGCAGTAAGTGCTGTTTTTCATTCATAATTTTTGAAATTAATGCTTTTTCTTTACTTGTTAAAGAGTATTTGCGTCTCGATGCTTTGATGAATGTCTATTCATGCAATGTGAATCTTCTGTTATAACTTCACGAAGTAAAAGATGTTACTCTTCAGTTATAAGAACACAATAGCAATAATACAAGACATCACAACTTTATCGATAAACTTCCATCTTCCAATAAAACTTTGTTACTCAGCAATATGGTTTTGGTGAAAAACAAAGAAAGCAAACAGCATGCACTTTAACAATTGCTGGTTGCTCGATTGGCATTGCTCAAAAATAACAAAGTTTGAGTAGAAATAAAACATTCAGTCGAGTGGTATTTGAACAGATCTTTTCCTGAAATATCAATTTTTAAATTGAATGAATTTTTCAATCTGAATTGGGAGAAATTTCAGCAAGAACATTTATTCCAAAGTATAATGTTTGAATGTATGAAAAAGGTATTGAATAACCAACGTCGTATTTGTCAACATAACCGACCTGCTTGACGCGGCTAGATACATCACCAATACGCCGCTATTCTTTTCGATTTCATTGAAATTGAGAATAACATTTTCATTCTAATTGAAAATGTCTCAACACATAAAAAAGTTCTGATTATGCTCTTGAGATTGCTGAATATCATATATGAATTGATGGTATTCAAGAAGCATTTTCTATTGGAGGATTGTTGTCTCATTTTCATGAGGTTATGTGAATTAATGAAGTGAAACTACCTACTCATTTTTCATTCCGGTCTCTTGTATCTGCTCATTGTAATGGTGAGTTGAATTTGATTCACATATCCATTTCAGTTGTTTCAGAAGAGTGGAAGTCTATCTATCAAAAGCTTTTGATACAGTGTGTCACCAGAAACTCCTGAAAACCATTGAAAGTGCAGGGTTGGGAGGCAATATACAGGGTGTTGATTAAGTATGTACCATAAATTCAACAGACGATTATTTAGGTAATTTTAAGACGAAATGTTCATATAAACATGGGTTCGCAAATCCTTCGTTCTCAAGACACAGTGAGTTAAATATCTTAAATATCCTTTACCATATCCTTTACCTAATTCTGTTGTGATTTGGCAATGGTATTTATAACATGAAGGAGCTAATTGAGCCCGAACGTGATTCAATTTATTAAGTCCAGTGGCGTCTCGAGCGGGATTTGAACGAATATTTTTCACTTAAAAATGTACGCCACTCATTTTTGTGGAATTTTTATTATTTATTTGGATTGAGCAATTAGAAATACAACTTTTTTGTCCCTTAATTTTTTCCCATCTTGCTTAGTTTTTAAGAAAAAAAAGTCGACGTAATTGCATATCCCCGGACCTCACAAGGAATAATATGAAGAATTAAATGTTTCTTTTGGAAATTATTATTTTTACAATTTTTCATTACTGATTATGTAACAATACCAACGAATATTAAATAACATTAACTGCCAGACTAACAAATTGCACTAAATTAAGTGTTGAAAATGGTCGCCTTCGGCTTCAATACAACCGTCTAGCCGCCGCATCATTGAATTTCGCACTCTTCTGAAAATACCTGGCGTATTTTTTATTATGTCACATGAAATAATGATTTTATTCCGTAAATCCTCTTCACTTTGAATAACAGTTTTGTATACCAACGCTTTAAGTTGTCTTCATTTCGGGCGAGCGAGGTGGCCATAGGTGTGAGCCTGCTCTCCCAATCCGGTGATTATGGTAATTTTCATTCAAAAATTGCTGTGCCACTACACTAAAGTGTGGTGGAGCACCATCGTGCATGTACCACATACGGATTCTTTCCATGACTGAAATTTCTTCTAAAAGTCCAGGTAAAACAAATTCTAAAAACTTTCGGTATTCTTCTCCATTAAGTCTAGGAGGAAGGAAGTGAGGCCCAATGAGATGGTCACCGACAATTCCAACCCNTTTCCCATTCGACGGGGGTTGAAGGTTGATTCAAGTCAGTTGATAAAGCTACTCTGTTAGCGAAACATGTCGTGATATATTTTTCAAATAAAGTTTGTGGAAATCAAATCGTGAGGGAATGAGAAATGAAAATTTCTGTTTTTTACCACTTCAAATTGTAACTAACGTCACCGCAGCTTCGTCCTATATGGACATTCTGAAATTTATAGAATTAACTTATAAATAAACGTTAGTTACAATTGAAAGTGGTAAAAAACATAGAAATTTTCATTTCTCTTTTCATTATAAATTTTCATCTCTCTTTTCATTATGATCTCCTACCACGTAGTAATGGTTACATCCATCAATTTTCAAATCGTGAGGTGTAATTTTTTAAATTACTATGGATCTTCATCAAGTAACGGCCGAATCAATCAGGAAAAACAAAAAACATTTGGGATGCCAGGATGTTATTTTGGACTCATTTTTTCGGGCAGAAAAGTTTTCAATTCGATTTTACTGAAAACATTTAATATTTTCAAGATAACAGTCGTTCAAAAGCGATAACTTTTACTTATCAGGACAAAACCACGTCTCTCTCTCTCCCTCTATTTTAGATGGTCGTTGCTTCCTATCTTCAGGCGCATATGACCAATGATCACATTGCTTAGATTCTTTCACAAGAGAGGAAACTCTGGATGGAGATGAAAAACTAATGTGTTTGAGGTGCAAGCAAAGGAGAAAATGTACAAAGTCCTTATCAATCTATAAGTTTCCCCGTATTTTAGTAATTCATTTGAAAAGATTCTCTCCAACGGAAAGGTTCAGAGGCAAATTGAATGTTTTCATTGACTTTTCTTTGGATGGATTAGATATGAGCAGTTATGCAGCAGACAATGTGGCTCCTTGTCATTATAATCTATATACACTTTCAAATCACAGTGTGACTACTTACAACGGATATTACACAGCATATTGCAGACACCCATATAGTGGCACGTGGCATGAATACAACGATTCACACGTGTTCCCAATTTCGCCAAAATCACTTGTGAGCAATGAGGCATATGTCCTCTTTTATGAACAGGAGGGAACGAAGCAGCACCTTTGATGTGATTTTTTTTTCTTCTTTCTTTTTTATATAATCTCAGTTCTTTGAATTGATTTGTATTTCTTTGTTCATTTAAATAAATAACATCATGAATAAAAAAAAACAATGAAACAATGGATTTCTGTACAAGCTGAAATTCATAACCACCTGTCGGTTGATGTCAAGAAGTGAATATTCAAAACGTTACATGAAATTTAACTAAAGGATATGATGTTTTTTGAAGTGATAACTTCTTATGTGAGGGTAAACAAACCACTGCGTTACCTAACGAGTAACGCCGCCAGTTTGCCTGGCTTCCTTTTCTCTCATGCGGAAAGCAGGCTCTTCCTCTCTCGCCGGACAGACGCTCAGTGTTCAATGTTCATTAGACAGTATTATAAAAATATAACTCGCAAGCACATAATATTCTTTTATTGTGTGAAACTTGGCTAGAAAGTGATGATACTAGTTTTGTATATGTACATTATTAGTTTCATTACTCAATCCTAAAAAAGTAACAATTGCTTGTGGTAGCTATAATATATGTAGGTACATACACAAAATAATGAAAAATTTACAGTAGTAATGACAAGTTCATTAAAGAGTTCAATAATAGATTTTCCGTAGTTACTTCTTCAATTCGTATCGGCGGAATTCACAGTCATTTAAATACTCCAAATACTTGTTCAATTTGCTCTCGAAATGTAATCTCATTAGCCTAATCCTGAATCGGAAGTGCAAACAAACTTGAAAATCACAGTGTTAACTCAATTATCTTCTAGAATGGTGGTAGTGTTTGAATGTATAGTTAGCTTGAGATGTACGAGGGTTACTTGGTAAAGAAATCGATGGTTTGCTCTGTCGGCATTTTTGACTATATCGGTTTATATAATTTTGTGTTTTACTGCCTCGCCGATTCGAAATTAATTTATATTCATAAAAATAGCTTAGCTTTTATAATAATCGCTCAGAGTATGTTAATACAATTTAAGCCCATCTTTTTTCATTCAGGAAAAAATCGCATGAAACTTTACAGCTGGGTGCCGTATCACAAAATATGAAAATTTTCATGGAATCATACAGAACAGTATATACATTGAAAATAGCTCATTCATGACATGTAGTCGCAATTTTATAAATGAAGATATCGGATGTCTACCAGTGACGATGAAAATGTTCTATGAGAATGAAATTTCACCTTTATCGTTTCCTATATTGTGTAGCCATCCTGTGAATGATATCTGAATCAATTCCATGACGAATGTTTGGAATATAAACTGAATACAGAAAAATGTATTTGAAATTCAGTGTTCATATACCGAACCGAAAAGGAAACAGATCGAATATCTTCAAAACACGTCGATTTGTAATCCAAAGGGAACTTCTTTTTTTCTACTTTCACTTCTAGTTAATTAAATTCTACAAATCTAGATGACTTGCATAGACAATTGTACGGGAATGCCGATTTCTGACTCCGGACATCTTCAATAGAGTAAAGAACGCTTTCGAAAGTAGACTGTATTATGGTATGGAACTAGATGGAGTTCATTTTCACTTCATTCGTTGAATAATTCTGGAGTTTCTTCCCAACACCAAATCGTTATTTTTGACACCTCGACACGTGTTTCGATTACCAAGTGATCATCTTCATGAGGAAGATAATTACGTTTTTTATTCGAAAGCCGACAAAGGTAACAAAGTAGTAATTCTGGATAAATCGGACTACTATGAAAGGGTCAATAATCTCATTACTAACGAACCGTATGCGAAATTGTCCAGGAACCCGTTAACAAGTAAGATTGCCGAATTGAAAGTCGTCCTCAAGAAATGCGACAACATACTTACCCCTCAACTGAAACGGAAGTTACAAGTTTCCAACCCAACGGTGTCGAAACTATATTGCTTCCCAAAAATCCACAAACCGGGAAAATCAATGCGCCCCATCGTGTCAGCTATTGGAGCTCCTACCTACCAAAGAGCAAAGTGGCTCACCGAGGAATTTGAAACCTTGTCTATTGCGGAACCATGTTTTAGTATAAAAAACTCTTCAGAGTTCATACAACATACAAAAAACATGGTTCTACAAGAAGGTGAGATTTTGGTTGCTTTTGATGTTAGTTCCTTATTTCCGAGCGTCCCAATTCCACAGACCTTGCAATACCTCAAGAAATTACTAGTGAAAAATAATTTCAATAATAACGAAATCGATGAATTCGTTTCTCTTATTAATTTGTGTATGAAACAAAATCGGTTTCAGGTAGAAGGCTGCTTTTATGAACAACAGGAAGGAACGGCCATGGGAAATCCCTTGTTCCCCTACCTGGCAGACCTGTTCATGAGCAGATTCAAAATGGAAACCAAAGAAAAGTCAAAGTATTTTCCTAGGATTTGGCTAAGGTATGTGGATGATATTTTCGCGATATTCGATACCAAACAATATTGAGGACTTTTTCTTTTTAAATTATAGATATCCATCAATAAAATTCACGTATGAGTTAGAAAATAAGGAACAACTACCATTTTGGGAAGTCCAAAAGACAAAGTCCAGAATTCGGAAAAGTCTGGAATTTACGAAATTGAATGTAAGAACTACGATGCAAAATATTATGGACAAACAAAAAGATCTATTAAAGTGAGATATAAGGAACACATAGCACACTTAAAATATGGAAGACCTGAAAAATCAGCAGTCGCCTATCATATTTTACAACAAAACCATTCCACAGACTTCCGTTCATTAAGATTAGTTAAACAAGTTAACAACAACAGGCAACTAGATGCCTATGAGAGTGTAGAAATAAGTAAACATAATAATATTATGAATAACGATGACGGACCAATTCCAAATAGCATACTATGTAGCTTGTTGAAATAATATTGTTGGGTTTACTGATTACTACATAAGGACACATTGTAAATATATTTAGATAGGCAATATTGTGAAATTAATTTTTATATTGATGAAAATTGTTCTGTATATAGCTATAATATTTAAACATTACATAAGGACATATTGTGAAATAATAGATAAGGCTAATTGTAAAATTAATTTAGAGTGGTATACCTGTATGGTTTACCTGTATGATATATCTGCATACCATAAATAGCTTTACTTTGGCGAAGTTTCCAGTTTATCTTTCTCTTGAAGATGATCACTTGGTGATCGCAACACGTGTCGAGGTGTTGAAAATAACGATTTGGTGTTGGGAAAAACTCCAGTAATATTCATTACTACACCAAAGGTTCCAAACAGTACATCATAGGTATTTCATCCGTTGATTATGTTGCCATTTATATTACTTTTGTTGATTTCCTCAATAAAATGACCGACAACGAATTTTATGTTTTTTCTCAAATAAAACGTTCAGCATTAAATTTCCCAATTACAAATGAACCAATTCCGAAATAAATTCTAGAAGCCCTTTCAAATGATGAATCACAAGACCCTCCATGCCATTGAAAAATAAGGGGTATAGTTGCTGACCGCAGAGGGGTGAAATTTCGGGTATGATTTCCATATCATAATTAGTTCTCCTAGGACTTTGAAATTTTCGATTACACATCTTTTTCTGACTTACAGGGGGCATAAAGTTTTCGTTGTAACGCCCTGTATGGCAAAATGAATCTATATGAATTGATTCATTTTATGATTTCTCAAAGGGATAAAACAGCATTTCCGATGAAAACTCCCCATCTTCGCATAGTTAGCACTGCCGTCCAGGCTACTTACATATAATATAGTCATATTTCAAGCGATATATAAAAATTTCAATCAATTATATACATGAACCTTCCTCTTGAATCACTCCTTCCATTGGTTAAAACCATATGAAACTTGCTTTGTTAGTTTTTGAGTTTATCGCATTGTGACAGACAGACCGGCGAGGCAGAGAACTTCGTTTCGTATTGTATTGATGAGAATCAAGTCACGGATCGAACGAAAGAAATAGTCGTCCTACTAACAAGGAAAACCAGTGAAATAAATATAGAACATATCGCTATATGCCATCAATCATGAAAATAGAACACTCCAGAGAAAAATTACTGAAATTGAAAAAACACAGTAATAAGGAAAGAGTTCAATATAATGATGAATGATTCTCCACTGACTGAATATAAATTAGGTTTCATTACTGAAAAAAAAAAAACATTGGGAAAGTTACAGAAATTACTAAGGAAAGATTTCAGTGAACCAGTATGTTTTGAAGGTTAGAGAAATAGTTCTCTTATAATTGCTCACAGTGATGATTTGTTAGTACCTATGCATCTTAATATGCAGTATCAACAAAATCAGTTAACTACAGAATAAAATGATGATTCCAAGAATCAAAATTGTATATTGTTTGTAATGAAAAATACAATCATTGACGTACTAGGAGATTTATGACAGTTTACCTGAATTCAGAAAATTCAATAATATGGTAGGAAAAGTTCATAATTCATATTTTGTTGTCTTCTAGTAAGATTTCATAAATACAAGTTTGAGCGTCCTACACCCATGATTTTCAGTATTTTTCAGTACACTTCAACATTGTGCATCTAGAACTGGATTCATATTACTTTAATACATCGCGGATGTGAAAATTCCCCCCCTTTTTCTGTCCTAACTGTTAATTGGTTCTAGATATTGAGGTCATACAAAATTAACATAGGGAATAATTACCAGAACTTGTTTTTCAATCACTATAGTGTACTACCAGTTTTTCTCAAATAAATAGGTTTGTTTTGACAGTATTCAACACTTAGTGCTGCTTTAGCCAAAAAGTCTTTCAAATATTCATCATTCACTCCCAGACAATAACGAAGTTTGAATATTACTGGAGTGTTTCCCAACACTAAACCGATATTTTGATACCCCGCCACGTGTTTCGATCACCAAGTGATCATCTACAAGATAGTGATAGAAACACGTGTAGAAGTGTTGTAATAACAGTTAGGTTTTGAAAAAAACTCCAGTAATATTCAATACTACAGCAAAGGTTCCGAACACAAGTGAATAACGAAGTTTGTTTATTGATAATAATCTGACATTACGAAATATTTCTGGAGTAATATCGTTAGAATCAAAGTCTATTCTATTCATGAGCTCTGTATATTTTAATCCACAAATCTGTACAAATCATCTGAAGGCGTGAACTAACGTGAAACTGATCACTTTTATATCAATTATTTATTATCTAGTCACTTTCAAACCAGTCTGTAGTAATGGGGAGGTACGTCATCTTGCTGAAACATAACATCAGTTGAAAACTCATATGAACTGTTCAATATACAACTGCAGTTTATCTTAGAATTCATGGAAAAAATAAAAGGTGCTTGCAACAGGTGGTTAAACAGATTTAATTATTATCAAGGAGTGAAGGGGAAACATTCTGAATATTCATTGAAATACATTTCTTCATGAATTTATAATATTTAGCGTTTGTTTGTGGATGCCTAAAACGAATATAAAACTGCCAATCACTCAAGAACAGTGAAGCAATTATCAAAAATCAAACAATGTCGCAAACTCAATTAGTACTCATTCTCGATCAATACCTATCAAATGTGATATAACGAAGCCCCCCTTTTAGTCGAAATAATACTTAGTACTGCCCTCTGGGAGAAGATTGATGCACCACCATTGTTTTTTTAACAAAGAGTACTGAAAATGAAGCCTTCTGACGTAAATATAAATACAGGGCGTTCCAATGAAAATTTAACCTTCCGAATAAGTCGGAAACGGACATGTGATCGAAAATTTCAATGAACACGTCAATTTTCATTTTTAGGGAAAATAATTTTGATATGAAAACTTCTCCCCCTTGCGGTCAGCAACTACCCCCCCCTTCCTATTTTTTTCAATGGCATGGGGGTGGAGTTATACATTATTTGAAAGTGATTTTGTCCCTCTATTAACTCTGAAATTTTTTTCGAAATTGGTTCATTCGTTATTGGGAAATTGACGTTTAATTTAGGAAAAAAAAGAAAATTTTCTATCGTTCATTTTAAAGAGGAAATCTACAACAAATAATATCGGTGGAAACAAAATCAACGGATAAATTGTTCAAAATGGCATCCATCTAGTTCCATACAATAATACAGTTTACTCTAGAAAGTTTTCCGTACATTATTCAAGATGTTGTCAGTAGTCGGCATTTCCGAACAATTATCTGTCGCAGGTCTTTTAGATTTTTGGGCTTGATAGAGTACACTTTCGACTTCAGATGTTCTCATAGAAAGAATTCCATCGGTGCGAGATCAGATGATCCAGCCGGCCACACCACTAGACCCCTTCTGCCGATCCAACACATTGGAAAACATTCGTCCAAAAACTGTCTTACCCGAACATCAAAATTTAGGGGTGCACCATACTACTGGAATGTTATTTCATTTTCTACTAAATTGTCATCATCTTCTAGAATTTGTGTAATCATAGGATCTACACATTCTTGTAATAGATTTAAGTATGTGTCTCCATTGAGATTACCTTCAATGAAGAATGGTCCAACAATATGATAACCAAGAATGCCGGCCCAGATACTCAATTTTTGTGGAGCTTGTGAATGTGTTTCCCTCACCAAATGAGGATTCATATCGCTCCAGTAACGACAATTATGTCTATTCACTTCACCATTCAACATGAAAGAACATTCATCTGAAAAACATGTAGTGTATTATAGGGTCGGGTTATTGGTCAATTTCTCGCTGAACACCCCATAAAACTGAAGTCGACGATCAGGGTCACCTTCGTTCAATTCCTGAACTAGCCTTATTTTGAAAGGATGGAATTTGTGGGCTTTCAAAATCCGAAAACACTAGTAGCAATCCACCAGACACTCTAGCTACTTGTCTGATAGATTGTCGATTATCCATTATCCTTGTCCTAAAACTGTAACTTCAACTCCGTCATTTCTGATACGACGGGATACTGCATGTTTTCTGTTGTTCAAAACTTATCAATCAACTGTTTAACGTATTGGTGGCTCACGTTGTGGTCTGGATGATTCGTATTATAAATTCTTGCAGCATCTTTAGCATATTCATTATTTCGATAATAGGTTGCATCAATGTCTAGTCTTTCTTCAGTAGAATAAACCATGTTTGGAACACAGTGAATAAGGGTGACTGTTTAAAATCTGTTTAAAATCCATTTTTCCGTTGATCAGCTGCCACCCCCATACGAATGACAACTCTGAATAATAATTCGTGAAGAAGTGACAGTGGCTAACTATCTACTTTTTGTTCTGCAACAACTAGATTCAACGAAAAATACCAGTGCAGAAAAAACTAACAGTGTCATCCATTTTGGAACGTTTCATACCAATCAAAGAAATTCTATAAATCTAGAAGACCTGCGACAGAGAAATTGTTCGGGAATACCGATTTCTGACTTCGGACATCTTCCTCAGAACGCTTTCGAAAGGTGACTGTATTATTGTATGTTACTAGATGGAGTTTATTTTGAACACTTTATCCGATGATTGTTTTGCCGTTCATATTTCTTTTGTTGATTTCCTCAATAAAATGAGCGACAGCGAATTTTCTGTTTTTTCTCGAATGAAACGTTCGATATTCAATTTCTCAATAACGAATGAGCCAATTCTGAAATGAATTCCAAAAGTAATAGAGGGACAAAAGTCCTTTCAAATGATGTATCACTCAACCCACCATGCCATTGAAAAAAATAGGGGGGTAGTTGATGACCGCAGGAGGGCAGACCCCTCTTTCCCAATGGGCACTTTAGGCAAGTGCCCAGGACCCCGCGATTCATAGGGCTCCCCCTCAATTCAAATACAAAATCCCTAGTTCCTGTCAGATCACCAAACGATAACCAATTTTTATTACCAAAAAACTTATATAATTTGAAGAAATCGAACCTAAATTACTGACTACAATACCAACTTACTAGCTTTTACATGCGCGAAGTTATTCTGCTCTCGCCCAAAAATAAGGCTTTCCGACTTCAGCACGCTTAGATAAATTTGAACATACACATTTTGAAGAAAAATCATCAGTAGTACACCAATCAGTGTGACTCGCTCCATTTAAATTGAGCGAACGGAGCGAAGTATGAAGCTTCAAGTTTGAATCAACCAATTAATTTAATTGAGTAATTACATAGAAAAATGAAAGCAAACTCTTCAAATCAACTCTCCTACCTAACTGACTAAAATGTTCGTGTCATCTTCACTTTCTTCAGGTTGGAAATTTTCCCTTACCCTTTCAACTGAGGTTCGTCAGGAGGACGAGTGATTCATAACGTAAGGTGTTCTGGTGGTGACATAAAGGTCAATGACCTCTATGCCGCTCTGGCTTTGTGTACCCCTTCCTGACTGGGGTATTTGATGAACAAACCGTTCATTTTGACAGACGTCGTAGGGCCTCCACACAACCGAGCGACGGGGTCTTCTGAATCGAGTGGAGTCCTCTAGAGTGTAATCTACAGTTTCCCTAACTAATGGGTTATCATGAGTTTCCGCTGACTCGAAAACTCTCTAATTCCTCGACTGAATGGACTGCCGAATAGTTAACAGCTCCAAATCTCTGTGGATGGCTTCATTACGCACGAACCATGGAGCATTCGCCAGCATCCTGATTAGTTTGTTTTGCAACCTTTCCAAAATGGAAAGATTAGACGGGGCGGTTTGTCCCCAAGCGCCTGAAGCATACATAATAACAGGCTTGAACATCGTATTGTATTGACTGAAATCCCCCCATGCCCCCTCCCGGATTGAGTGCCCTGAAGTGGAAGCTTCCCCCCAGCTATTTAGCGAAGAGAACCTACTACCCCACTCCATCCACCCCGCTCTCCGAGCGGTCCTCAACTTACTGATGGGCACTTCAACAAGATTGACATCGGACCTCTTTTGGTCGAAAGTCAGCCTTTAGGTGCGATCGGTAAAAATGTTTTGTCATGACTATTCCTAACTGAATTTTTGCATGGGGGCCCCCAAAAACTAACTGTCGGCTATTGCTATTAACGTCGGGCGTTTCTCAGTGAATCTAAGGATAATTGGATCGCGGTCGAGTTGTTCTGCGGTGAACTTGCTGAAAGAAAATCTGATTAGTATGCTCACCGGAGTCGCCTGACGGCGACTCGTGGGGGTGGTCGTTGATTCTGCTTGGTCGGCCTTGGATGTTTGTCCCTTGCTCGGAACCTGGGGTCATCCATGTTCAACGCATCGTGTTGATCGCGTAGGGCTGGGTTGTTGTGCGATCTGATTCTATCGAACACGCTTTCTACGTGTTCTCTCATATACACGTCCACACATTGCGTGTCCAGGTCTAAGTCTCTGTATATGTATCTATTTGGGATATAGTACGGCGCGTTTACGGCGGCCCTTACGCTCGCGTTCATAAACGACTGTATCTGCTTCCTGTATGTCTGTGCGCACTGGGCCTAGGCAGTGCAGGCATACAGTATTAAGACTGAAATCTATGAGGTCTCCACTTCTTATAATCTCGTCCAACAGCCCTCTCAGCCGTCCAATGAACTAAACCACACTACCTGCAACAAAATGGGGGCTCGACCATCCCACTAGGGACTCCTGTTACCGACCGCGGTTTCTCTTATTAACTGTTACAAAATACAATTGAATATATGAATATGTTTTTATCTTTAGTGCAATCTCTAATGCAACAATATTTAATTAATTGTATTTTTTTTATGAATGAAATTCAATAAAATATTTGTTAAAGTAATTTTTCCACACCGCTAAGTTACTTTTGTGGACTATACTGGGTGTAACTAAATAAGTGTAAAACATTCAAGGAGGTGATTCCTCATCGAAAAAAAGATAGGATCTTTCATATAAAGAAATTTCATTGGAGCATCCCTTGTTAAGGTACAGAGGGTACATGAAATTTGTATAACAATTTTTTTCACAAGCACTAAAAAAGTTACAATATTAAAATCAACCTGAAGTTTTATACTACTAAAAAGACACAGCCAGATATTTATTTGGTTTACCCCATGGTTGTAAGGGGTGAAAAACGCAACCCCTGAATTTTTATTTCTTATGTCTTATCATCTGTTTACCATTTAAAAATCAATTTCCGATAGCCTGTTTCATTCTAAACAAAAAATGTCTCCAAGGTTTTTTGCCCAAAATAAACCAGTTCGCAGCAAAAAATTATTTTAGGAACAACTACAGAGATACATCATCATAAATGCGAAAATACGAAAATAATCTATCTAGTAGGTCGCTATTAGCGATAGTGACAATTAAATTGGTATGACGCTGTCAGTTTGTGAATTTTCGAAATTGAATTATTACTAATTGTGTGGTGTTGTTCTGTTCTTAATTTGTTACTTTAATAATTCCCTTATTATTAAAATGGCATACACAAATTAGGAAATGGCTGATATGCATTACGTTTACGGTCTGTCGCAGGGGAATGGGTTAGAAGGTTCTAGAAGATAATATGCTGAAATGTATCCTCAACGTGTGGCTCGGAGTTATTGGGGATGATTTAATTAGGCCTCATTTTCTACCTCCTCGATTAAATGGTGAGGCAAAGTTCAATTTTTGAGGAGTGTGCATCCAGTACTGCTGGAGGAAGTTCCTTTGGGCGTCAGAAGGGATATGTTTTTTATGCATGATGGGGCTCCTGCCTATTTTAGTCAAGTAGCAAATCAGCATTTAACTGAAACATATGCAAATCAGTGGATAGGTCGAGGAGGACCACAGAACTGGCCCGCTTGATCCCCGAATCTCAATCCTCTCGATTTCTCTATTTGGGGCCATTCACAGCATTTGGTTTATCGTACTCCTGTTCGCGATGTAAAGGACTCAAGAAACCGCATCATCGATGCGTGCAGAGTAATCAGAGAGACTCCAGGAATATTTGAGCGAATACGTGGCTCAATGCGCCGACGTCTAGACGCATGCGTAATGTCTAAAGGTAGACATATTGAACATTTACTATGATTTCTACAAGTTGCGTGTTTTGTTATTAATAAATTAGTTTTGTTTATTACCCTTCAATCGTTCAATGCAGGTACTAACTAAAAAATAACAATAAATCCAGTTCGCATTTATGACGATATATCTCTGTAGTTGTTCGTAAAATAATTTTTTGCTGCGAACTGGTTTATTTTGGGCAAAAAGAGAGACATTTTTTGTTTAGAATGAAACAGGCTATTGGAAATATATTTTTAGATGGTAAACAAATAATAAGACAAAAAGTTACATTGGAAATAAATTTCAGGGATTGCGTTTTCTACCCCTTACAACCATGGAGTAAATATTCAATATTGTAACTTTTTCAGTGCTTGTGAAAAAAATTGTTATACAAATTTTATGTACCCCCTTTAAGGGGCTGTATCTTAACAAGGGATGCTCCAATGAAGTTTCTTTATATGAAAGCACCTATCTTTTTATCGATGAGAAATCATCTCCTTAAATGTTTCACACTCATTCAGTTACACTCTGTATTACATTTATATATTCGTTTCATGTGATTGTTATTAAAAATAAATATTTAACCTTGTTTATCTACTTTCTTTGTCTATTCTAACAAAATAGTGTTCTGTCAAAGTCATAGGGCCCCCTTTATCCTATTATGCCCAAGGCCTCCAATAGGTTAAAGACGGCCCTGCAGGGGGTGAATTATCGGGTATGATTTCCATATCAAAATTAGTCCCCCTAAAAATAAAAGTTGGAGTGTTCATCCTGTATCTATATTTACGTGATAAATATGGAAATATAGATTATTAGATTTTGAAATTATTCGTCTTCAAAAAGTTTACAGAGCAGTATCACTCGGTATAAGTGACGTGAGCTCTATTGGTAAAATAAAATAGGACATCATCTTACTTATGATTCAGTAGCCAATTGTCTGCCCTGTATATCTAGTGAATTAGCAGGGATCTATGTTGATTATTTTATCTTCAGTTGAATAATGTTGTTCAACTCTACTTCTGTGTGATTAATGTTTCACCGAAGCGGGTATTTTTTGAAATGCTCAACAACTTAATCGGATAGACAATTTTTATTGCTTTGATATCAACCTCATCATATCATTTTCCGCATCGCTAAAGTTTATCTATCGACCTCATGATGTTATTGTGATACTTTCCATTGTTGACGCCAAGCTCTGGGTTTATGAATTAGAAACCAATCAATGTTGGGACAAAGGATGTATCATCAATATTCTGTTATACTGGGGGTGATTTGATGTACAACCCGGGATCTGAATGATGAAAATAACCCATTACATATCAATAAATGATGGTTACATTGCCAGGACACTCTCCGGGGATATCGGTGTTCCGCTGAAATTGTACCAACCAGCGAATTTCAGAACAAAGCCAATAGAAGTCGATATAATGAATATTATGGGCGTTGCATTGTATCCGAAACGTCTCCAATGAAATGAGCAATGGAGGGAGGCTCTTTGTAAACTTCACTCAGTCAACATTAACAGTTGTAGAATTGGCTGCGGTGGTAGTGTGCCCGACTCACGATCGGAAGGCCGTGGGTTCGATTCCCGCCTCGACCAGATATTTTTCTCGAGAGAATTTATCTGGTTGAAGCTGGGATGATTCTGCAAACATGTTAGGAATCATACGTTAAAAGGTAAGATCTCGTTAGTCTTTAGTTCGCAAAAGTTTCTCAACTTCAGAGAGTTGTCGTTCGTATGGGGGGCGATAGCTGATTAACGAAAAAACAGATTTTAAATAGAACAGACAGAACATATTCGATAAAGGAAAATATTGAATTTCATTAGTTCGGACTTCCATTGTTGAATATTATATAAAATAATTTGAAATCCCTGAAAGAAACAATAAAAAAGGAAAATTGAAAAAAAATAGCTGAAAATAACGATTATATTAAGCAAAAAAACCTGAAATGAAATTACAGCGAAAAAATACAAGTGAAAATATAATAATTCAACAAAAAATAAAAATAAAAATTAAGATATTCCAAGCCAAGTTGATTCACGATTCCTCCGAGAGATGACTATTTATGGGTCATTCGAGTACTTTCACTTATCTCCGCTTTCCTCTTTTGCTTCACCGGTCCAAACCTGCTCTGCTATTCCCATCAACATAACATCGAGTGGTTCCAAGCTGTTGCTGTTATCATACACAGGGAGCAACATTGGTTGCTCCCTGCATATGATACACGCATATACGTTGTCCAATAATATATTAAGCCAAGCTAGCATAGATATATGGAAACCCATATTCAAGCGAAAAATGACCAATTCCCGCCAAACGGTCATCTCCCGCTAAGCCGGTGAAGCGGAAAGAGGAAAGAGATAGTCATCTCTCGGATAAATTAGAGGATTATGGATACTAACAATCAAAAGTCAAGAGTCCCGCAAGGTGCAGTCCTTTCACTACACCTCTACTCCGTATACACGGCAGACGTGCCCAAGCCAAAGAACAAATTTAACAAGTTGGCGCTCTACGCGGACGACACGGCCCTGCTGGCGAGATCTACGAGTCAAGCACACGTTACGAGATACCTGTGGGCTAACCTGTGGAAGATCAGTATCAACCCTGACAAGAGTCAGGCGATACTGTTCACTCGCAGGTTCGTACAACCGGAAGGCAGCGTCACCTTCAACGGACAAGAGATTCCGTGGACAAACAAAGCGACATACCTGGGGGTCATCCTAGACAAGAAACTAACATTCCAGGCCCACGTACAGCAGAGAATAGGAATGGCCAGACAGGCCAGACGACGCCTGGCGCCGATCATAGGAAGAAGAAGTAACATGGCACTAAAAGTCAAGTTGCTAATGATCAGAACAATACTAATGCCAATAATACTGTATGCATGCACTGCCTGGGGCCAGTGTGCGCAGACATACAGGAAGAAGATCCAAACGTTCATGAATGCGAGCGTAAGGGCCGCTGTGAACGCACCTTACTACATACCCAACAGATTTATATACAGAGACTTAGACCTGGACACGCAATATGTGGACGTGTATATGAGAGAACATGCAGAAAGCACGTTCGATAGAATCAGATCGCACTCAAATCCAGCGTTTCGCGATCTACACGATGCGTTGAACGAGGATGACCCCAGGTTCCGAGAGAGGGACAAACATCCAAGGCCAACGAAACAGAATCAACGACCGCCCCCACGAGTCGCCGTCAGGCGACTCCGGTAAGTACACTAACGAGACTTTCTTCCAGCAAGTTCACCGCAGAACAATTCGACCGCGATTCATTCTCCTTAGTATCACTGAGGACTGCTCGACAATCGAAACAATAGCCGCCGGTTAGTTTTTGAGGGCCCCCATGCAAAAATTCAGTTAGGAATAGTCAGACAAAACATTTTTTACCGATCGCGAAAGAATAGCACCTTTCGACTTTCAACCAAAAGAGGTCAGATGTCAATCTTGCTGAAGTGCCCATCAGTAAGTTGAGGACCGCTCGGAGAGCGGGGGTGGATGGATTGGGGTGGACGGTTCTCCTCGCTAAATAACTGGGGGGGGAAGTTTCCGCTTCAGGGCACTCAACCCGGGAGGGGGCATGGGGGGGGGCTCTTCCAGGTAGGTTCAGCGAAGAACACTCCGACCGCAATCGCACTGAGAAACGCTCGATGCATAACACAAAGCCGCCGGTTAGTTTTTGGGTTGGAATCTCTTAATTTTAACTTTTTGTTTAATTGATCTATTTTTGCTTGTATTTTTTCACTGTAATTACATTGAAGTGTTTTTTTACTTAATATAATTGTAATTTTCAGCTATTCTTTTTTAATTTTTTTTATTGGTTCTTTCAGATATTTCAAATTATTTTATATAATTTTTTTTTCTTTTTAAAATTTACTTAACCATTGGAGGATTTCATTTCTAGATCATCTGAATATTTTTCATTACGAATTATCAATATCCCCTATCTATGTGTTACAATTTCAATCCCTATTCTGAGGACAAAATCAAAAATCATGAATTGGTCAGTAAAAATCTTAGGAATCCAGATAAAGTTTTATATTTCACGAAAAAGAAATTGGGGAAGAAGTAGCCTTATACAAGTTTGAAGATAAATCAATATGTATTTCGGATACAAATACCAACGGGCGGCCATCTATCGTATGTCATCCATATTGGAATAATGCAATCGAGAAAAATGGAGATTCAAGAGCTGTTACGCTTGATATTTCTGAGGCCTTTGACCGTCTGTAGCATGAGATTTTGCTGGCCTAACTTCGATGCTACGGCTTGTCAGATTAGTTTTGTGTATAGCTCTTCAGCTTCCTGATAGAACGTTCCCTGCAAGTAGCCGTCGATGGATATCTCTCGAATACTTTCATCATCAACGCTGGTTTTCCCCAGGGATCCATATTGTCTCCAACCTTTTTTTTATTTTTTTATCAACGACCTATTGGAAAAAACTAAGAATCCAATATATTGCTCTGCTGACGAAATTACAATTGTCTCGTCATTCCATTTGGATTCCAGGACATCGGGTACGGAAGCACGTCCTCACTGGCAGCAGGTGGTTGCCTATCTTAATGAGGATATAGAAGTGATTTCGAATTGAGGTGAAAGTAACCCAACTAGCAAATTCGTATTTTATAATAGTTGCGGAAACGTTTCGGAGAAACAAATTATAAAACTACATTTCTCCCAGAAATGTTTTCGATGTGTTTATAAAACTGCTATAAATAGAAAATTGCCACCATTTTATAAAACATTATAGATATCATCAATATTTTGTAAGGCCTTTTACAAACACTACAAAACAGTTTCATAAACACTTTGGCAGTTACTATAAAATTTGCCTAACACTCTTAAAAAGAAGTTTTGTAAAGACCGCACTTATAAAATAATCAGAAGACAGTTTTATAAGAGTTTTTTAGTAGTTCCAAGTAGGCGTTATAAAATATAATCAGCCGAAAACGATAACAATAAAATAAAAAAGTGTTAAAATGTTTTCTTGAAGACGCAAGAAGTAATTTTGTATTGGACACTAGAAAAATATAATTGATATGTCACCAACTGACAACTGAGGAATTGAAAGGATGAAGCCATTTTAGAATATTTACTTTTGCACTCATAAAACTGTTAAAGACATTGTGTTTCCAAGATTGATATTTTTACTGCAAATGAAATTTTATTGACAAATATATATCCTATTATTAGCAAAATTTAAGCGCACCACTCATTCATAAATGTTTTCGGTAAAATTATTAATTATACAAAAATTCACTCTGTCGACGTACTAATTTTCTAGTCACAAACTTAACTGACTTCATTCTAAATAATATAATGTTATAATATTTATGTACTTTTCAGCTGTAAATATATTCCGGGATAATTTCATTATCCCGGATCGCTATAATTTGAAATGGTATCAGGATGTTTTTGATAAAAAGTTTCTTTCATCGATTATAAAGGCTAAACGACGGGTTTTAACCATTATAATGAGCTTCTCCTATTTTTCGTGAAAAAAATTGAAGCACTAGGTTAGGTGGGATAGTTTTAAGTGTTTAGTATTTCCAATATACAGGGCGACTCAAAGCTTCCAGAAAGTTTTTTTTATGGAACAGCAAGTCATTTCTTCGTCTATTTGAAGCACCTCGAACTGGATCTAAAACTATTATATATTCCCCAATAAATGTTCAAAATGGCCGCCGTTGAGTTATTATTTATTTTTATTTATATATTCGGGATACAAACAGAAAAATCCACTACAGTATCCACACAATGGAATTATTATCAAATTGAAAGTATAACATATATATATACACATATATATGCATATCATAGTGTCTAAAATTAAGGATGAATTAAAAATATTGAATTTACTTATGGGGTACCTATACTCAATAAAAATCAAATATTTAGAAGTTGCTGAAGAACTAATTTCCAACACGATATCGATGGTGTCCCACTTGAATAATTAAACAAAAATATTCTTACTAAACATAACTAAAATTTTGAAGAATTTTTCAAAGCTGTGATAAGGAATCGATGTCAGCTGGTTGTTCTCAAATGCTGTATTTTATTCTTGGTGGCAGTAAATATATATTAGCAAAAGCAATTTGATTTTATAACAGTTATATTAGTGTTTTTGAATTGTTGTTAATATACCATACTATAAAATAGTTGGGAAATTATCATTGAAGTGATAATATGGTAATGAAAATGAAATAGTATCTGAAAGCATTCCAATAAAATAATTTCATTGAAGCTACAGGAAACAGTCATAAAATAAGCTTGAAATAGTTTTATAACTATCATGAAAATCTCGCAGAAAAGTGTTATAAAACTGCTACACAACAATTTACTTTCAAAGGAAAATAAGTTTTATAAGTTATTTGCAAAAACGTTTCTGTGATAATTTCCTGACTATTTTATAATGGTTTTTTAATTTTATTTCATAAACGTTTCAATGACAAATTTATAAAACACTTTCATTGCCTACAACTGCATTGTGTTCACAGATCATCTAATGTAATCAATTAGCATTTTGGAGGTAATTATAAAATACTAATAAAATAAAACTGTTGCAACACCATGGAATTATAAAACAACTTTGCTGGTTGGGAACCAGGTTCAATTAAATGCCACAAAACACAAACATTGGTTTTCTACACGAATATAAATGTCTCCGAACTGAATATAATAAAATGTCAGGTCAGACAGTTCCGCTTTCTGCTTCGATAAGTTTTTTGGAGATTAAAATGGACACCATTATGTGTTGGCACAATCATGTCGCTGCATTGCAAAGGCTGCTTCCTAGAAGCTTGGAACACTGTTCCGAACCAGAAAACTGTACACACCTCAGCAACTTTTGATGCTTTATAAAGCTCAGATCAGACCTTCTTTGGAGTATTGTTTTTATGTATGCAGCTCTGACCCCAAACATACCCTGAAGTTGCTGGATTCCATCCAGAAAAGAGCCACCTTGAAACCTTGATAGCCTGGAACATCGAAAAGAAGTTGGAAATTTTTCTCTCTCCTATAGATACTTTCACAGGAAGTGTTCAAGTGACTTGGCACATTTGATTCCACCAAGAGGGGTACATATCAGAAATACGCGACGGAATGTGGCTGCTCATCGTTTCAAGGTTCAACTCAGTACACTTTGAACTTCACTGTTCAAGAACTGTTTCATTTGAAGAATTGCGTTCATGTAGAATGAACTTCCTGCGAAGGTTTTTCCAAATGGATTTAATCTCCAGCGATTCAAATCCAATGTTAATCGTTATTTTTGCACTGGTACCGCTCTGAGAGCGTCTTAAGGGTTTTCCTGTAGTGCTTTCTATGGTAGAAATTTCTCATGATTTTCATGATTTCGAATAACTAAAGTGTTTCCTATTGACCACTCGATCCAGAACTTCGACTCTCGATTCGTTTAATTTTCGGACAGTGATTTGGGAAACGTGCGGACTTTCGGTACATTACGTCGACTGTGGGAAGTGCTTGAATGGCTCATTGGTGTCCAACCACTGTCCCAAATGTCTTTTTTGTGCAATTTCAACGCGAAGTCACGCGAATGAAATTGTAGGAATGGAAACCAAGCAGGTAGGAAGCTTACCAGGCTCCTGAAAGAATTCCAGGATACGGCGGTAGTCGTACCAGAGGACCCAACGTTCTACTGAAGAGAAGACCAAGTCCGAGACATTCATGACGTCGCCATAGTGTAAAACATCCCTACATCGGAAATTGAAGTACTAAACGAAGGTTCGTCAGACCACAACCCAATCCTATTCACAGTGAGAATAGGTGAAAGAGAACAAAGAGAATCATCGACTGGAACAAATTTCAGCATACCGTCTACGACACGATAGGAGATATTCCTTTCACCGATACGAAGACCGACTTGGAGAATGCCACACACAACACAACTGCAACAGGCGATTATCCAAACCATGGAGAGAAGCGTCCGGGAAGTCCCAGCAACGCGCTCCAATCTACTGGACCACATTGCACTAAAAATCATGGAGCTCATCAGAATCAGAAGACGCCTTAAGAGAAGATACCAACGGACACGCGCTCTAATTGACAGAAGTTGTATGCACAGCAGAATCCTGCAGCAAGAACTGTATGTACTTCGAAACCAACAATGGACAGCTCATCTGGAAAAACCCAACACTGAAAACCAATCTTCATGGAGAATGCAGAAAGTCCTGAGGAAAGGCCGCCGAAAACCATGACCGCTAATACACGGTGAGCAAGTTATCGTCTACACGGATCAAGAGAAAACGGAAGTATTTGCTGGCGATTTTGTCCTTTACGGACGAAGTAGAAGAATTCGAAAACCAAATCGAAAAGACGGTACGGAGGATAAGACGACAGCGAAAGGATAGATAATGCGCAGTCCCTGGCACCAACATCCTCCAAGGAAGTGAAAGGCATCGTGAGAGGAAAGCATCAGGCCCGGACCAAAATTCAAACTGGGCACTAAAGGTCTTACCAAGGAACGACATAGCACAATAACGAATATAATTAGTACTATACCTCGACTTCAATACATTTAAATCTGAGTAATTTATATCTACGTTGCCTCTACTATCATGGATAATTTGGTACCTACATTGTCTATACCTGGAATATTGATGAACATAACAGAACAAATCTTTTTAAATAATGTAGGTTTTGGGAACTGGGTTATAGGTTCAAGAGAGGACTATTGTTTAGATCAAGTTTTTCGTCGAGGATAATAGAATTGGTATTTTTCTTTGACTTGTTCAAGAGGACTTCCTCTTGAAAATGATCACTTGGTGATCGAAACACGTGTCAAGGTGTTGAAATAACGGTTTGGTGTTGGGAAAAAACTGCAATAATATTCATAACTATACCAAAGGTTAAACGACTCTCCTGGATAGGAATACTTAACAGATTGTCTCTGGTTTGGATTCCTGGCCATACTAGCCTGTATGGCAATGAAGCTGCTGACTCTCTTGCAAAGCAGGATTATAAAAATTATCTGTGGCAAATACCATGTTTTCTCATTCACATTATTTGCTTCTTTTTTTGTCAACTTCTTGATATAACCTTTCTTCTCCATGTCTTGAATTTTTTCGCAATATATTTCACCGTACTTCTCATCTCTATCCATTTTTCGTTCAATATAGTTCAGTCTTTTCAGCGCATTTGTTCTGCTTTCAGGAAGAACAATATTTTTTCCATAGAAGTCCTGTTTCAAATCTCTCTCCACTTCGTTACATTGTTGTAGGATACTCGGTTGAGCATCTTTCAACGGTGAAATCTTGTCTTGGATGTATGGATAATTCATCCTGATTTCATCGAAATCTATTCGAGGGAAGAAAAAGTTTCGTTGTTCGTACATGGCGCATCTGAAAATTGGGACCATTGTCTTTGGAACTAATAGTAAATGAAACAACTTTAGAATCATTTTGTTGATGAAACAAATCGTCATTAGTCCATTGTAGAGAAAGACTTTGTATGGGACCGTCAAGACCAAGATAATTAGCAAATTCTTCATCTATTAAAGAAATTGTTGATGCGTCATCCAAAAGTGCATAAGTTTCGGCTGTTTTGTTTCGACAAGTGACAACTATCGGTAAAATTTTCACATCAACCTTGATCACTACTAACAAATATCAACTAAAAACGATATACAGGGTGTAATCAGATAACAATGATGAACTATAACACTATCCTATGTTACTTCTAATACCTCCAAGAACATGTGTACAAAATTTAATGATGATCGGTTGAGTAGTTTTCGCGTGAAACCGTAACAAACAAACTTACATTCGCATTTATATTTTAGGGATAGGGATAAGGATGACATACGGGTAACTGTAGTCTCAAAAAGATTGGAGTTGTTTACTAACTGCCTAAAGTGATGACACTGACGTCTTTTAAACAGCACTCAGAAAAAGCTCTCATCGAAATCTCGAAACATCCCCTCATTCAAGTTTCATAGACAAGGGAGTTAGATTTATTACTCACTTCTGCGTAATTGTTCCCAAAAGTACTCTTGCCGACTAGAATGGCGACAAAACGTGAATTAGTCAGTAGTATCAGTAGTACCGGAGGAAAGTGTAAGTATTCTCACCATAAGGAATGTGAGCAATAGTTATATACCGGGTGTCACAAACATCATCGTACTGGATAATATCTCTTAAGTCAGTGAAAATAGAAAACCTAAATTTCGGCAGGTGTACAAAAAAACTACTTCCGTGGGTATTTGCAAGTTTTCCACACTTTCAGGGGCGGTACCAGGGCGCTGCATTCCAAATAATGTAACAAAAAAATTATCCTTATCTTTTGTCACGTTACGTGAATTCTATTTTCACACGATTTTTTTCATTATCTCGATTTGAGTTTCTAACAGAACCCATGGATTTAGCTCTTGACTCTTATATCTTTGGATTTGATTGGCCTAAATGAAGACGAATTCGAAATAATTTTATTTTGAATCAAATCAAAATCATCAAAAGGCCACAAATATGTTTTCCCAGATAGATCAGTTTTACCAGTTTATGACACATAACTAGTTACTGGTTACGTGTAGAAATCCACTACTACTTTTAGCGTGAAATATGCTTTTACAAGAACTGAATGAAGGTGACACAGATCCAAGACTACAGTTTTGTGAAACCATGGAACATTTAGTTGCCACATAACCCAACTAACTGTATCAGATATGTTTCAGTGACGAAGCAAACTATCTTATAAATTGTTCTGTTGATAGCCACATCTGCCGATACTGGAGTGATCATAATATTTGATGGATCGAGGAATTCCAAACACACGATTCTAAAAATTTCAACCTATGGGGCGGAATTATAGATAATACGGTTATTGATACTTTTTTCACCAACGAATATTTTACTGGACGCTTAGACTTGCAATTTTCAGAAGAAGCTATCGCACATGGAATGTCAGCTGCTATTGAAAATCATGATTCCGATTAAGATCTCACTTTGCCGCAGTATGGGGCACCTCCACACCTTTATCTTTCTGTTAGATAAGACCCAAATGAGGTTTGTTTGAAATTGATTTACAATGTTTCATGATGAATTTCACTAGTTCGGACTTCCATTGTCTAATATATAAAATGATTTGAAATCCCAGAAACAACTGAGAAAAAAAAAATAAATTTTTTTTAGTTGTTTCAGGGATTTCAAATCATTTTATATATATGACAATGGAAGTCCGAACTAGTGAAATTCACCTGAATAAGGTATTTTCTGATCGTTTGGTTGGGCATAGAAAAAACATTGAATTGCTACAAAGCTTACCCGACTTCGTTTCCCTTGATTATTTTTTTGTGGGGTATCTTAGACAAAACTAGGTAACCCGCAAGATCTGCGACAACAAATCACAACCAACTGCGCTGCTATAACACCTATCACACCATCAAACATAGGGGCAGAATTTGAAAGTATACTCTTATTATTGTCAAGAGGTTGGCAGTAGAGATTTTGAACATCTTCTGTATCTCTGTATCTGTAGAGTAGGGAGGGGGAGTGTAGTTCCACAGTACCTAGGCCACAGGTGACCCTTTGTACATCCTCCCAAGAAGTTGACCTCCTAGGTCATCGTCCATCTTGTCCTGTCCAGGAAAATTGGCAGATATCTGGGAGATCTCTCCCAGATATCTCTCCTTTATAGGTAGGTGTAGGCCAAGACTCGCCAAACACACTCTCTTATTGACGATAACTCCGGACACTCACATAGGACATGCCTGAAAGTTTCTTATTTCTGTTCACACATCCTGCGTAGAGATATGTCCGCTAGCCTCATATTATCGAGGTGTTTCCTTAGTTGACAGTGGCCAGTCAGAAATCCTACTGATAAGCGTAGATTTTTTCTGGTCATCGCCAGATATTTCTTCGGCGCCAGCTTCCCAGGGTTGCCCAGGGTGATCCTCACAAGATTGCATCCTTTGATTTCATCCCATCTCTTTAGGGATTGAGCATGGGTGTGACGTTTGGCTAGTTCCGCAATTGTCGAAGTTATCAGGCCGTAGGTGCCACTGAGTCCCAAAATTCTTAGTCCAGCCGCTTCTTTGGCTAAAGAGTCGGCAATGCGATTACCTTTACTCCTGTCGTGCCCTTTAACCCACCTCAGGATAATGTTATTATCTACCTAGGCTTTAGCTAAATCTTAGTAGCACTCTAGTACTAGCCCTGAAGTAACACGTTGTCTGTTCAAGGCTAATAGGGCTTGTCTGCTGATTGTTATGTTCTTGCCAGAAATTCTTTTCCTGGTTATTTCTTTTCTTTTCCTTAGGATTAGTGATCTGGAGTACACACCATATCCATATCCTGTTTTTTGAGCTATCTGTATATATATATGTGTATCACATTCATAGCATCTGACTCAGTAGTCTGTTTTATTTTTATTTTGTAGGGTTTATTAAACACAAACCTGAGTTCAACTGCATCACTGGTTGCCTGCAGCAGAGGTTGCGCAGCAAGCGCTTCTCGCCATAGGCACAGCCTCAATTGACCCATTCCTACTTTGAGGTTTATACCAGCCATGCACAATCGTACCGTGGCCATTAACGCAACCTCTTCAACGTAAAGGTCCAAAGGAGTCAGACTAGTAATTAATTTCATTGCCACGGTTGGTGTTGTTCTCATGGCTCCTGAGAGGTTCAAACAAGCCAGTCACTGTATTCGAAATAATTTTTGAATGGCCGTTGCTTGTAGAACTTTCGGTCCCCATGCAATGGCTCCGTACGTTAACATAGGTCTTATTATCGCAGTGAAGATTCAGGTGACCACACGGGGTGAAAGACCCCATGCGCATCCCATCCCACTATCCTTCGACATTGCTCATACGCCACATATGCTATTTTTGCTCTACTCTGTAGGTGAAAGTTCCATGTCAGAATAGTACCAAGGTATTTCACCTCTTCAGAGAAGTTTAGTTTACTTTTGAAGATTTCGGGAGGTTTTAAGCCCGATAAACTTCTTTTTCTGGTGAAAAGGAACATCTCAGTCTTTTTGGGATTGATCGACAGTGAGTGTTCCTTACACCATGTTTCTATTAATTTGAGCCCATCCTGAACTTTATCGCACAGTGTGTAGAATCCATTATTGTTGAGGTAAATAATCAGGTTATCCAGAGCTATGTTCCAGAGAAGGGGTGATAAAACCCCTCCCTGTAGACAGCCCCTCATGACCAGTCCTCTCACTGTGATGTCTTCTACGTTGATACTTATTGCTCTACTAGAGAACATCTTGAGTATCCATTCTCCTACTGCTAGGGGTACATTCCTGGAGAGTAGTTGCTGGTAATTGTTGGAAAGGTTGTTTCATAAAACGTTCCCTCGATATCTATATATATACCCAATGATCTCTCGATTCTGCCAACCACATGGAGAAGGGCCGAATCAGTAGACATTCCCAGAGTATATGCATGCTGATTTGAATGAAGTGGGTTGTGAACTAGTAGTTCATCTCTTATGTACCGCTCACATAATCCATCCTACCTGGTTTGGGTATAAATATTATACGTATTGCTCTCCACTTACTGGGAATATACCTCAGAGTTAAAGAGGCTCTAAAGATTCCAACCAGGTGCGACATAAGAATATCTATTCCCCATTGAAGTAGAGCTGGTCTTATACCGTCAGGTATTGAACATCTTATTGTTTATCTAATCTGTTTCACAAACGGCATTTACTATTAATCTTCTACCGATCGGAAACTGCTTACCGTAGATACATCTAGTTCATGCAGAAATAATTGTTCAATGTGATTTAGGTGAGCTACATATCGATTCAGGGATCCATTTGAGGTTTTAGGGTGCTGCAACATGGTAAATAGATCGTAAATGCGTAAAGAAGTAGATTTCTTCATACATCTAGCAATAATGGTGAGTTTATTTAGCTATTGGTCATCCAACTACTAAATACAAATATCGAATAACATAGTTCAAACAGATCGTTATAATTGGTTTATAAAATGAATCATAAAATTATATTATTTTCAGCTAAATTCTGCATAAAGTCAATAACTAGAATCTATATTTTAAGAAAGTTATTAAATTATTACTTAGAAATCAATGTTACCTTATACAAAAATTTAACACATTTTTCTGATTTTTGCAAAATTATCACAATTTTTCATTTCTAGTACCAAAGGAAGTCGAAAATTTTGTGCAGTGCTTCCTCATTTTCGGAAACACAACTGAAAACAACACAAATAGGGATCCAACAAATATATGAATAACAACAGAAGAAATGTTTTATATGGTCATATGAATGGTCTGTTCGGTGGCAACATTTCTTCAACTTCGCTTATAATAAAAAGTCGATGCCCACCGAAAGAAAAATGTATCATATTCGAGTTGATTGTATAACTGAGTGTGAGTAAACTTTGATTTGAACTGTTCAAATAGATGAATAGTTATTTTGGAATATGTCTTATAAAACTACTAATTGACGAAATATGTTTTTTTTTGGAGAGAACCGTGATCACAATTTCAGATTTTCTGATTGATTTACAATTTCCCGATAATCAAACCCTGTCTAGCCTATTATGTGCACAACCATCTCTCTGCTCAGTTTAACAAACTGAATAATGATATCCGTGAATAGACTATAATCGTTGTTGGTATCTAAATTACTCAAGGGAGTGAAGAATAGTTACGAGTTAGTGATCTAGTGATCCATCCTGCATGTCAATGAGCTTGTCGGATAACCCCTTTTCGACGATATTACATTACAGGATTTGAAGTCCGGACGTGTAAAATGAAAATTCTGTACTTGAAAGCACTATTCAATGGTAAAAATATCAACTCAAGTTCTAGAGATATTGAAAGGAAATCAAAAAATGCCAATTTTATTGTAGGTATATTAGGTATATTGTATTTTAGGTATTTTGGAAAGGAAAAAACTTTGTGTTCAATACGGACGTGCATTTTTCATCACTACGTCAAAGTGCTGATTTGAGTATTTATTCATTAATTTATTTATCTATTCATGTATCTATCTATCTATCTATCTAAAAATATATCTAAATAATCGCTAACAGAATTTGTCAGTTTGCACATGGTATTCATCGGAGAATTATCCAGAACATTAGTGCGAGATGTTTTTATATAGAAAGTACTCGGGTGTCTGGAACAGATTCTAGGAATGCAAATATTAAACTTTTCCAGTAATGTTGGGCAGTCAACTATGCTTTCGATAATTTTATAGGTTAGTGCAACACTATAATGTTCACGCCTTTTTTCGAGACTGCAAAAGTTATGCTTTTGTAGCAACTCAGAGTGGGTTGTTTCTATTGGAGGATAAATGCCATCGGTTTTTAGGCTCAGCAGTATTAAAAATCGTCGTTGAATTGCTTCTTTCTATCAATGTGATATTGATAAAAGGGGCTCCACACAACTGACGCGTATTCTAACTTTGATCTTATGAAAGCATAGAATAAAGTTTTTAAGGTCGAAGTTTCTTTGAAATCGCTAGTGTTACGTGCAATTAATCCGTACAAACGACAGGAGGAGGTTACAACATTATCGATATGCCTATTAAATGATAGTGCAGTATCAAATGTGACGCCAAGATCAGTTAATGTTTCTGGTCTCACCAGGGAAACGTCAATGGGACCATAGACCAGTTTATAGATGAAAATGAGATCTGCCATTTCTCGTCTTTTTTTCAATGTTACAAAACTAAATTCAGTCAGAAGGCAAGTGTATTCATAATTTCTAACCGGATAGTTTCCATATTTCTCATAATACGCAAACTTGAAGAATTTCTTCTGAACACCTTCCAAAGCATGAATGTATTTTGTTTGATTAGGATTCCAAACAGAACTACAATACTCTAGTTTTCTACGTATCAAACTATAATATATTGAACGTATACATTCAAATGATCTAAACTCTTTGCAGTTTCTTCCAACAATTCCCAGCGACTTAGAAGCTCTCTGAACAATATTTTCAATGTGCGCATTGAATGAAAGTTTATTGTCGAATAAGATTCTAAGTCGAGAGTATCATTAATTCTTGGTAAGTCGATATTATCAACTGTATAATTGAACTGGTATGGATTCAATATACGGGCATAAGTCATAATTTTACACTTTTCAACATTTAGAAAGATTTTATTCGCACAGCACCACTTTTGGAGTGAACTCAAATCCCTCAGACAAATCCCGTATTTCTCTGAAAAGCTTTAAATCATCAGCAAAGATTAGCTTTTTCGATTGTATAGAAGCGCATATGTCATCTATAAAAAGTAAAAATAACAGCGGTCCCAAACTAGATTCTTGGGGAACCCCCGACTTTTGATGGGAAACTTTATCGAATGCCTTGCTGAAATCTGTACAGATTATATCAACTTGACATCTATTATCCAAAGAGTTGGATATGAATTGAGTAAATGTGCAGAGATTCGATATAGTTCTCCTCATTTTCATAAAGCCATGTTGAAATTCTGATATATATTTCTCGCATGTCCATGAATCAAATCGAATGAAATAATCTCAAAAAGTTTGGAAAATACAGAGATTAGTGCAATCGGTCGATAGATAGAGATTCCTAATTTATTTCCTGATTTGTGTACCGGACAAATCCGTGATTCTTTCCACTCCCCTAGATAAACCTCTTTTCTCAGTATGTCGTTGAAGATGATGAGTAGAGAATACTTCGAAATATTAATATGTTTTTTGACAAGTTGGCAAGGTATATTATCCACATGTTAATTAATTTTTGAGTTTAGAGGCTGCATTCAGTATATTTTTTTCCGATATCTCATCAATGATCAATAAAGTATTTAATTTGAGGATATTACTTTTATTATAATAGTTCCTCTGGACATATTATAAAATAAACTCTCAAACTCTCTAAGTTCTCATTATATTTCACTTGCCTATTTGAAATATTTATATAGAAAATTTAAGAAAATTGAACTACTTCCTTCTTCACGTTAACATGATACTCTCAAGTGAAATACCATGTCTTCTGATTGTTGATTGTTTTAGTTAAAGAAACGATGAAAATAAGTGACATATATTCGAGCATTACGAGAGCCAAGAGATTTATCGGATGAATAACTGTCCAACAGAAAACAAATGAACAAACAATAGAAAAAACCACGAATGATAGTAGCTAGAAATAAATCTCTCGCATGTTAAATATAGGTTCACATAACTGGAAACAATAGATTTGGATTAAATGGTGTTTTCAAAATGTCAGTTTACTGTGAATCAGGAAGGAAAACAAAGTAATGTAGAGAACAATAATTGCCCAATGTTATTGTTTCTAAAAATAATACTCGACATACAATACTCCTTTTGTTTGCTCTCCATATATAGGAACATGGAACAAATAATTCTGTTCGATCATCACTTTAACATTAATATATTTCTGTTCACTGGTATCGAAATAGAATACGAAACTGGGAATTTTCCAAAGAAAGAAAGGAAGAAATCAATTTTCACGTAAACTCTTCACAAAGATTTGTAGATCATGCAAAGAAGTAACTTTTAACACAAACTGGAAGAGGAAACCCTCGTGAAACAGCTTCTTCTATATATAAACATTGAATTACACGAAAGAAAAATACTTTCGAAACAAATGCTATAATATAAACACTGACTTATATAAATAACACTTCTCTCTACTCAGTTTGTATTTCAAAAAAAATTCGTTACGGAATTGAATCAGATATCATACACAGGATTCCTACACAATATACTGAATGAAAGAGTATCATTTCACTCACATGGAATACTGTCATCCTCACTTGTAGACATCAGATGTTTCGCTGTAAGACATTTGCCTCATCAGATCTTCAGTAGAGAAAAGTGTTTTTTGTATAATTCAGTGTTCACATAATAGTATTTGTTTCGAAAGTATTTGTTTTCGTATGACTCAATGTGTGTATGAAAGTAGTTGTTTCCAGAAGTTTTTTCTTCCAGTTTGTGCCTGAGAGTTACTTCTTCGCCACAAAGAGTATTAATGAATATAGTTTAAAATTTCAAATGAAAGCCAAAAGACCTGCCTGTCAAAAATGATATGTGAATTATAAAAATAATGCTTATTAGTAAGACAAATCCATGAGATAAAATAGTCAGATTACTATGTGACGCACACTCATTACATGAAATCTTAATAAAACGTATTGAGGAACATTTAGAAATATAAATTTATTATGTGAAAACACATGCCCTCATTACCACAGAAAACTGAAGCATGATAGATGAAGTATGCTATAGAATTTGAAATTTATCATGTACGTTCAACCATGGAATTGAAAAGAACTAAAATGATGCAAGTGTTCTGCTGTAAAAGTGTGCCTACGAATGAAAAAAGGTTTGTCAACGGTTATCAAGAACTCTGCATACATGAAATAAAACTGAATTTTAAAAATGTTACTGGAATAATTATTATTATTGATTCAATGTTTGCAAAAATTGATATAGTATTCATTAATTCAGATTCATTAAACATAGAATTTACCAATTGAAAAAATGGGAGAAAATAATTGTACCATGGTAAAATTTCATAATTAATTTTACTCGTACTTTGAAATTGAAATATTTAACCAAAATACACAAATTTAACTGAAGTAGTTGATTTCAGTCCAACTGTAATATGAAAGCCATTTACAGAAACAATCATTCAGGTCCATCCTGTTCAATTGGCTGGATTGTTACACAACCCTCTTGGAACACATGTTTACTGAAAGAAAATATCTCAGGAAGAAATCAACTATCACTTTCATGCGGAAGAATCTGATCTTTGAGTAATCTCGATGACCGACTAATTTATTCACTTCTAATATGGCAAGGAAGTGAATAAAGTAACTTTGAAGAAGTTTTTCGGTTTTCACCTCCAAGTTTCGAAAACAGATTTTCAATAGGTGAAGTTCATTTATATTTTCAGAAATTCTTTGCAACTCAGATGTCTCATCATTAATATAAGGAAAGGACGAAAACATTGGAATCGATGGCATTCCAACCTACTTTTTCAAGGCTTACTGTGACTTGTTAAAGCAACCACTGAAATTGATATTCAAATGTTTCTGAAAGAAAATCGTTTTCCAAGCTTTCTCAAAATTGGCAGAGTTACCCCATACACCAAAGCGGCAATAAAAACAATGTAAGAAACTACAGACCCATAAAAGTCTTACCAGCTTTGCCGAAAATATTTGAACGTTTTGGAAATATATAATCGAGTATACAATCACGTGGACTCAGTAATAATCGACCAACAACAGCATGGCTTTATTCGTGTAATAAATATACCATTACCAATTTATGCGCATTTAGTAACTTTGTTACGGATGGAATAAAAAATGGGTATCCAGGCATTCGACAGAGTTAATCACGGCTTTTTGATCTCGAAATTAAAAGCATTCGGTTTCACGAACAACACACTTGATTTCTTTCACTGCTATCTATCCAAAGGAATACAGTTCGTATCTTCGTTTAAATTCACCGCTACTTCGGGAGTTCCGCAGGGCTCTCCTTTTCGTGTTATTTGTTAATGACGTTTCTTGGTATATCGGGAATTCTCAATTTCTCGTATATGCCGATGATCCCAAGCTTTTTAGAAGAATAGAAAGCGAAAAAGATTCTGATATGCTTCAAGATGATCACAATAATATATCTACTCACTATTCAGTGTCTGACCTATCTCTCAACGAAGCTAAATGCAAAATAATGAGGAAGTCACCACTATCAAGGACTATTTCATCAATCACATCAGTTTACAGAGAATCAATAAGATGAAAGATAACATTTTTACTGGTGTGTTCAGTTTCTCTCGGCACATTGAATACTTAGTATCTGAATGTTATAGAAAAATGAGCTTTGTCTTGAAATCTAGCCCTGAATTCAATCACGATACTTGTTTGTTACTCTTTAACTTCATTGTTCGTTTTAAGCTGGAATATGGTTGTGTCATTTGGAATCCAAAGACCTTTTTATAATCCGATACTATAGAAACAATCCAAAAACGATTATTAAGAATACTCTTCTTCAGAAAACACAATGTCTGGCCTTTATTTATATCGTATTCTAGCCAATTACAAGAATTCAATATGCAACCATTGAAATATCGCAGTGAATCCTCGGTAGTGATTTTTTCTTTTAAAAAGCACCCTGAAATTCCCTATACTAGTGATTTTATCGTACCTGACGTAAGACTAAGAAGAGACAATCTCTGTCTCGAAACTGTTAAGGAACTGTGAGGAACTGTGAACTGGATATATTCAGTATTTTGTTTTATATTGTTATATTTTATAACGATTTCAACTGTATTAATGGTACTCAATGAATACATGTGAGGAACTTAAAAAAACTGTGCATCATGAAGGTGGAAACCATTCTGTTTGTTGTTCAGTATAAATACATTTCTATTCTATTCTATTCTAACATTATAAGAATATGTGTTGGAATAGTCTCATTTGTAATAATGCTTAAGTCAAGAGCCATGTGCTCGATATTACTGAAGCCTTTGACCGTGTTTGCTGGTCAAACTTCGATGCTATGGCTTGTTGAATCATCTTTGTATATGACTCTCTAGCCAATATATCCAGTATATTGCTTTGCTGACTACAGCACACTTGTCTCATGCATTCGAATTCTAGGATATCGGTTGCGGATAATGAGGATCTAGAAGCGATTTCGAATTTGGGTGATAGCAACCAGGTTCGATTCAATGCCACAAAAATCCAGGCATCGGTTTTCTCCAAAAGGATTAATGTCTCCGAACCGGATATAATAATGTCAGGTCAGATAATTCCGCTTTCTGCTTCGATAAGTTTGTTGGAGGTTGAAATGGACACCAATAGATCTTGACACAATCATGTCGCACTAATTGCAAAAGCTGCTTCTCAAAAGTTTGTTCCGAACCAAAAAACTGTTCACACAACTGTTGATGCTTTATTCAGCTCAAAGCAGACCTTCTTTGGAGTATCGTTCTCTAAGAATATCCTGAAGCAGCTCGATTCCATCCAGAAAAGAGCCATCCGCCTGATTAGAGACGCGACCATCACTTGCAATCTTGATAGTCGAAGGTTGATATACAACTCAGTACACCGCTCTCAGAGTGTCTTAAGGATTTTCCTGTAGAGCTTGTGTTTTGTTTTTGAAAATAATATTGTATTTCACAGAGGTATTATTATTAAGAATATTAGAATTCGATATTTCATCTGTTTGACCGAATTGTTGACTATTAATGGTACTAATGGTATTAATGGTAGTTGAGAATCTTAGCGACTGGAGAAATGTACAGTAAAACGGAAATAACGGGGTCTTCCAGTCAAAAAATCAAAAACCAAAACTCTGCTTTACTTTGCCAAGCTTTCGCTTCTAGTCGGAAGATTCTTCAGGGCCTATAATTTATTGAATCGTGGGTTTTTTGCCAATGAATAAAATTACAAATCATACTTACCTACAGTAAAAATGATTAAAAAACAATGAATCGAACATATAAATCGACGAAAGAAAGTTAAACATTAATGGATTTTTTGGTTTGACAAATGCCATACCTTCATATAAATGTTATTTTTCAATGAGCATGATGATTTGATAATCTTTGACTCTAAAGGAAAAGTCGATTGATAGAATTTTCATTTTTGTTTGAAGGTGATTGACAATGTTTCATGATGAAATTTCACTAGTTCGGACTTCCATTGTCTAATGATATAAAATGATTTGATATCCCTGAGACACCTAAAAGAATTAAAAAATGAATAGCTGACGGGAGTTGGCCATTTTTCGCTTGTTGACATTTTTCCTTGTAATGGTTGTATTATAGGAAGTAAAAATCTAGACAAGTTTTGAGTAGCCGAATCTCTGGAGCTGATGATCGGTCTAAGCGGAACGTCCTTCTTGTGAATTTTGGGTAGTCCATACAAGTGATGGGGCTTACTGTGGAAAAACATCGTCTTTTGTGAAGAATTCGAGGCACTTTGTCGAACTACTTGGGTCAATTGAACTCACACAGGAAGATCAACTAATTAGTTTCAACGTGGAAAGCGTTCACACCAAAGTTCCGGTCGAAGAAGCACTCCAAATTATGCAGAGAAAGCTATCCCAAGACGGGAACCTTAAAGAGAGAACGAATCTACCTATAGAAGTGATTATGGAACTACTAGGATGCTGTGTACGAAACTGTTATTTCCAACCAAACTTCTTAGAGACATATTGATCGAAAACTCCTATCCCAGAAAACTTCTCAATAAAATAATTTCCAATACTGGAAGTAATACAAATTCCCATGTAATCAACAGAAATGTATGTACTCAAGGCCGGAGTAGGCATTCCAAAAAGTGCGGTAGGTACATTTTATATTATCTGAAAATTTGGGTGCCGCGTTTACTCACACTCGAGCTGAAACAGTGGCGTAAAGATGTTTCAATTGAGTTTTTAATGGAGTTCCACAGCAACAAAGCACAATACTTGAGTCGTTTCCTGACCATCGATGGAACATGGATCGAACACTTCACAACCGAGACGAAAGAACAATCCAAACAGTGGACTCTACAGAGAGAAACAGCTTCAAAGAAGGCGAAGACCGTTTCATCTGCAGCCAAGGTCATGGCATCGTTTTTACACAACGTTAGATAGCATTTACGTACGTAGGACACCAAACTAAAAAATTTACAAACATCTTCAAACCATTGAACACCAACATCACATACAAGCCAAACACGAAAATAAAACAAAAAATAAACAGCTATGAAAACGAAGAAGACAAAAACCAAAACGGGGTATACAGCATACAATGCTCGGACTGCAACAAATTCTATATCGGCCAAACCAAGAAAAAAATGATCCAAAGGTACGACGAGCACAAAAAGGCATACATAAACCCAATAGTATATAAATCAAACCTCGCAACACACACCATAAAAAACAAACATAATTTCCCCCCACCAGAGAACATAAAACTCATAAAACAAGTCAATAAGGGAAACCGTATGGACATTTGGGAAAACTTGGACATCCATAAATTTAACAGTCATAAATCACTTATCGAGGAACAAGTAAAAATCAAGACACAAGACCTAATATTCAATATATTAAACAAATCAATACACACTCCTAGAAACAGTAAACCTAGAGAAGATCAAACACAAAGAATAGTACCTGATGTAACCCAAATACAGGCAAAATTACCTAAAGAACCTGGAGTACCTTTATTGAGGCGTTCGAACCGTATAAAAGGACATACAACAGGATGACACGTAGCAAGACATTTCTGTGTTGTTTTCCGTTATTGATTATCTTTATTATAGTTTATGGCAATATCAAAATGAACTTCCTGAATTTGAATTATCAAATGAGTATTCATGATGAACATCAATTATAATATAAATATGACAGCATCATCACTTTTTGAAAGTTTCACTTCTCTGTGTAGGTTTTGCAGGTGAAAAAATGGGGATGTTCAAAGCAGCTCACGTGTCTTAAAACTGAAAAATACCTCTAAATATATCTTGTTGAATCTCAATCTCAATAACCATTATTCGTCCAAATCTTTGGAGTTTTCTTATGAAAACAAATTTCATTCGAGGCTGAGTTCGAACCTTATAGAGACATTACTAAAAGTTCTTGCGCCTTTTGTTCTCTTAGAAAAACATTTCAACGGTTCTATTCTCATTAAAAGTTCTTCCACTCAATTCTTTGAATTTCGTGAGGAGCTTTCGAATTGCGCGTTATTGAGTATCCAATAATACCAGACGACTCATTTTCTCGAGTTGTTTTTATTTTCATTAGTGTTGTCCTTATACTTTCCCTCTCGTGAAAATAGAAAAGTTTCCGAGAAATATTGTTTGTTGCTCACAAAACGAATACGACGATTTTCATTATTGACACCAAATTACAGTTTGAAAGAATATAATGATTTGTCATTTTCATCTACTTCTATGTTCTCATTGAATTGAATAATTTATAGTAATATCATGGTAATGAAAATCCTAATGAATTTTTTCATAAAATTCAACTTCAAACGGCCCCAGAAATGACTTTCATTTGAACGTTATTGAAAACATTGAAACGAACAACTGAATAATAAATGCTCTTTATTACACATTTTCATTTCACAATCAAGCTGACCTTTCTGGAAAGTTTCGAAGTTTTAACATTTCATTAATATTGAAAGAGTTATACAGAAGTATAATTACTCATACTATACTATAATTCCAAAATGGTAGGCACTAAATTCCCTGGAAATGACTGCGACGTCTTTGTCTTAATCTCTCTCTTGCCGTGGCGTACAGAAATTATACCAACCAGACGAGAAAAAAATAATTTCAAGTGTATTGCTAGTACTTTAAGACTATTTTCACAAATAATAATTGAATTACAATAATTACATAAAAAATATATACAGAAAAATCTTTATTGATAATTTTATGACAACACTTCTCATCGATACATAAGTTAAATCACTAAAGGGATCAATTACGTTGTTATGCAACATATTTTCATTCCGTTCACGGAGCCCACGATACCCATTGTATATAATAGTCTTCGTCTGCGTTTGCTTTGACTGCTATCACTTACCATATTGCTCTCAGTCCAGAGCACAAAATTAAACTGATGTTATTATGATATTTCCCTTGTTTCAATCCTTAAATAAATCACTTGGTTTTTACCTGACATATATTTTTTTACTGTTAATCCTTTTTCTAGAAATGTAGGTACCCAATTTCGTGGCGTCGACTACATTATAACTTCTTAGGAATGTACTGAATCTATACTAAGTGTATTCTTCCTCTTTAATATTTATCAAGGGTATATTATACAAAAATATCATTATTTATCATATTATTATGTTATTGAAAAGATATTTGCAATTTCAGACCTTTGTTTGAAGGTAGTTGACAATGTCTAATATGATATAAATTGATTTGAAATACCTGAAAAAACTTGTAGATTTCGTGGCGTCGACTACATTATAACTTCTTAGGAATGTACTGAATCTATACTAAATGTATTATCCCTTTTTAATATGTATCTAGGGTGTATTATACAAAAATATCATTATTTATCATATTTTTATATTATTGAAGAAGTATTTCCAATTTCAGACCTTTGTTTGATGGTAGTTGACAATGTCTTATATGATATAAATTAATTTGAAATACCTGAAAGAATCTGTAAAAAATGTAAACAGATTAGCTCAAAAATAACAATTATATTAGGCATTTTCGAATATTCTGTCAGTGTAAACAATAGTAATTCACGCAACAAGTCCGAAAAATATAAACAGTAAATCAGTGAGACACATGCATTTCTTTATTATATTTGTTTGTACAACAAAACAAAGAGCATATTCATTATATCTGGAGTTTGTCGAAGATGACCAACATTAGCATTATATATCCCAATCTACTCTTTCCTGTTTTGTGTATACAATTATGTTTAGTAAGAATTAAAATATAATGAACTGCCTCACTGTGTAATCGAAAAATCTAACAGCATCTAATGTGTAAAAATTAATTGTTCATCAAATCATCTAAAAAAACAATTCGTTCAGGCCGGTGTTCATTCACCATGGACTGACCATTAATCCAACACCCTTCGTGGTATTAGCCAGGGGAGTAGTTGTTTTTTTGAAGTGTCAGTCCATGAACCTATTGTGTGAGTGAAGGGAGACTGGCCTGAACGAAGTGTTCCTTCAGATGGTTTTATTTATTGCCGGTCTTGAAATATATCCATTTCCTATATGTGAAATTTATTTCCTCATACGAGGATTTGGGCCATTCGAATACCTCGTCTACAGGCAGTCTATGTCAGGTGCTTGTCGTTCGCTTCAGCTTTGTTCGAGGTATGAAACTCTGAAAAAATTTGATTTTTCATTATAGGAAATCATCGATTTCATGTTGATGTAGGAGACTGCCTTGTCCTGGCAAGAGGCCAAATAGCTCGAAACCGAACTGCAGGTGTGCTCATACCAATTATTGAAAATCGATTCCGGCATTTTTTCTGTGAAAAATCTTGCACTCACACCTGTCGGATGTAATCCAACGCCCTTCGTGGTATTAGCCAGGAAAATAGTTGTTTTCTGATAGGTGTCTGTCCAAGAACCTATATATTGTGTAGGTATGGGAATACTGCCCTGAACAAATTATTCCTTTGGACTGTTTGATTTACAGTCAGTCTTCAAATATGTCCACTTACTACAGGTGGAATTGCTCATTCATAGACTGAATAAAACATATTCAATTTTTATTATTCCAATCTCCACATACAAAGACGTCGAGATTGGATCATCAAAATATTCCATTATTTTTGCAAAAAGGATAACCTCCACAAATGAATATGAAAGCTCAAGAAATTAGTGATTCCTTAATAAATGGTCGATATTCAGGACTCGAAAACAAGAACATAAAGGGAGTTGTATAAAAGAGTTTTTAACGGTAAGGATTAAAATAATTTGAGTGGTCCCTGAAATACATTATTGCAAGTGGCCAAAAGTGTGCTAAAATATGTTTATGAATGAATCGCAGTAAGATCACCATATTCTGAGTAAGTGTATGAACGCAATGTAAATACACCTGCTGTTAGTTTGTTAGTTACATCGAAGTGTAGAAATGCCAATAGCGCTGGATTTTGGTTTAGAAAAAAATGTTGACTGATTGTAACTTCATTTGTTATGATAGGAAGTTCATTTTCTTCCCTAGAAGTCAAAGTCAACTGATGCTAGATGGTATACAATCTAATGCATCATTGCATTTTCAGAAAAATATTTTTGAAAAAAAAATTTCTTCATTGACTTAATGGTACAATTTTTGTATTCTGTATAGGATTCATTAACCGAAATTTAGTGACCTCTTAGCAAGATTATCTTTTTTAAACGTTCAGTCACTACCCAGATAGCAATAGATATTCCAGGAATATTTCATGAATATACATTTAAGGATATTGTATTATGCTATAAATAGGCCATAGATATACTCACCTGAACCCACAAATGAAGTATTTTGAATGAGTGGAATGATGGGTTCTTCAATAAATTTCACTTACTTCAAGTTATCCAAACTTTGTACACCAAAAGAGTTTTACTGATTTTTGTCCAACAACAACAATTTTGTCCAAGTGGCAAAACAAAATTGGAATAAAAATCAAATAGATATTTTTCTCATAGGTTCCTCATGAACTATCACAACTTTTTATGACCTGGAGAGCAACTTGCATTCCCGTTGTTGAAAAGTACCCATTACGTTTTCAGTTTCTTGGCCATGTACCACTCCTTTTCCTTTTGGGCATATTGATACTATCTTGAAAAAGAATGATAAAAATTATGAAAACAAATGATACAAAAGAATGTGTCATTCACTCTCTACTGAAGATACACAACTGAAATCACTGTCGTTTAAACATGTACTTAGTCAAACCAACAAGTCCCACACACCAACTCTCCTCAGGCCTAAAATGTAGGTTGTAGGTTGAACACCATGAATTCATTATCGATACTACTGTCTTTCACTCACTTACTTTTCTCAAAGACTGAATATGTAACTCTGCTGTTTGGAAATGCAAAAGCAAACAATACGCTGTACTGCAAATTGGACAGCCTCAAACTATAAATGGTACACTAAGCACGAGAAAATAATACTTTGATTATAACACCAATTCCAACCGCCATGTTGAACCAATTGTCTATTTCAAAGCATAGCTGTCAAGCGTTAAGGGGCAGCCGCTCTCACAGAGCTTCGACTGTCGCGCGCTACACTTCAATTGACCAATGAGAAACATTTACTCCAATACTTCACTTCCCCATTTCTCTGTTGCCAGGATTTGTCGCTTTATAATTGAATAACTTCAAATACAAAAAGAAAAATAGGATGAGAATTATCCGATTCATTAATGCAATTGATTCGTTTATTGGACCATTCGAATGTTTTTGTCATTTCCAATAGTTGGAGCCATTCATCAGAATCTTCGCGATGAGTTCAAAAACTGGTTAACACTATAATAGTTATATACATTATGCATTCGATTAAAATCTTCAAATATTTTTGTTTTTAATAATATCGAATTATTTGAATACGTTATCATAAGATAATTCAAAATTCCAGTAATACACCGTATAGAATATTTCTAAATATACCCTGGGGATATATTCAAAATATACCATATGGTATATTCAATAGACAATATTCTTAGAATTTCATGAGAGGATAATCCATTTATAGACATTCTATGCACATTATTTCGGGAATAATCCTGCCATATTCATTCAAGCATATTCTATGAATATATTAAAGGCATGTATATATTCCAAGAATATTCTATAAATATTTGGAATATATACGTTCGTTTCATGATATAGAGAGAATATTCCATTAATATATGGTGCTATGTGGGTAATAACCTTCAGATTCAGAAACATTCGGATGGAATGCGAATCACATAATCCAAATCAATAATCATCTTGAAAAATAAATTTCAAAAACCACAAAAACGTTCGAGCCTATATTACAATTCATTCACTAATTCAATTCATGTCTTATCAACCAGTCTACTAGTCAAGTACATCAAGAGCTGGTAATTCATTCTGCTCAACTTTTCTGTTCTGCATATTAGCAATGCCAAACATTAGCACTGTATAAACATTGAATGCGACGTGCTTGTGGTTGATTTTGTCGGAGTCTCTTCGGAATTAGCATCCACTGTCAATATGGTTAATTATTGTACACTGATTAAATATATTTTGAACACAAAATCACTGATTTCATCCATATGTTGTGTAGGTGAAATGTTGAAGATTTTGATAAATAAACATTTGTTGATTTTGAGTATGACCGGCAGACAATTAAATATTATATTTGAGTCATGCGAGGTGAGAAGGTAATGAATAGACCATTAGCGCATATTCCCACCTGACTTGCTACAAAAGTTCATTACATATACGTAGTCAAATAAACTATCTATCGATAATAAACTGTCTATCTTTTTTTATAAGGAGGAGGGGAAATCTTCAGAGACGCTGTGCCGGATTCTTAGCGACTGAAACCACTCCCCCTAAGGCTAATTGCACATACACCAATTGTGGACTGCCGATTTTATACCGGTCGTGCAAATTCCAATAGTGAACAAGTGAACCACATGTGTGCCAAGTCCTCTTTCCACATGTGGCTCACTATTGGAATTTGGACGACCGGTATAAAATCGGCCGTCCAAATTCCAATAGTGAACCACATGTGGAACGGGAACTTGCACACATGCCTACCGGTGATCGGCGCCGGTAAAATACCGGTGAGCAGCTGTCCACTGCCACTGTATCGTCGCGTCGGCAGTACCGGGAAGTAGTGGCGTATATGACTAAATACACTCTTGCATACTCACCGGTTTTTTACCGACCATTCCAGTCTCGAATGGTCGGTGAAATTGTAGTTACTACGCATCAACTTCGTTTTGGTAGTGCGTGCTAATTACGACAACAAAGCAACTGCTTGTTTGACCGATGAAACTCCGGTGAGTGTGCAAGCACCCGCTACCAATAAAATATCGGCCGATTTTATTCTGGCCGTCCAAAATCGGTGTGTGTGCAACTAGCGTTACGGTGACGAATAGAAATCGGGGAAGAAATTGGGCATCAGGTTTGCTAGCGCTGTAGTTATTTTCTCCGCCTTGATTATACTTTATTTTATATGCTCTGCTAAGGTCGGCTTAGTGTAGAGCCATACTCCCAGGTACTTTACCGCCTTGCTCAGTCCAATCTGTGTTCTATCGATATCAAAATTGATTACCCCTATTTTTCAGGAGCACGACTTCCGTATTTTCTGGGGCTAGTTTCAGGCACCTACTTTTCATCCACTTCGATAGTCGTAGTATTGCTTTATTTGCTTCATTCATTAAGAGATTCTCGTTTCCGGCTGCAACTACTACTGCAACGTCGTCTGCAAACCCTACCAAATCAGTTCCATCGGGTAATTCAATTGAAAAAAGCTCATCATACAGGATGTTCCACAACGTAGGTCCTAGGACTCATCCCTGTGGAACACCGCTATTTATACTGATAGTTTTTGTGTCATCAATGGCCTCCAGTAAAATTTCTCTCTCTGATAGTTTAAACTATCTATCTATCTATTCAAATGTCTTGAACGGTAAATCAAAGATGAGCAAATATTGAAAATTCCATACCGAAAGTGCAGGGGACTCCTGCACTTTCGGTTCCGTAATTCTGTTCAAAAAATAAGGTGAATTTTCATTTATCTCAAAAAATGTTTACTCAATAATCAGTTTCTATTTTGTTTCCTTCGAAATAGTCCATCTCAGATATGATACGCTTGAGCTTTCTGAGCGATTCGGTTTATATCTCCTCAATAGTCATAACACGCCGTCGTTTCATGGTTGTTCTTATTCTTGGGGACATAAAAAAGTCACAGGAGGTGAAATCTGGTGAATACAGTGGCTGATATATAATAATGGTGTTGTTTTTGGACAGAAAATTACTAACAAGCAATAACGAGTGAGCAGGTGCATTATCGTGATGCAGAATCCATGAATTATTTTTCCACAATACCGGACTTTTTCTTCGTATTGCTTCCCGCAAGCGGCGTATAACTTCAAGATAATACTCCTTATTGACCGTCAGACTATGTGGCAAGCACTTCTGATGGACTGCGCCAAGGTAATCGAGGAAAGGAGTGAGCAAAACCTTGTCATTTGACCGAACTTGGCGTCATTTTTCTAGGATTGGATCTCCTGGGCTCTTCCAGTGGGACGATTGGACTTTGGTTTCGATGTCATAACCATTAAACCATGATTCGTCACCAGTCACTTTCAAGCATTCATAGGGAAGAGGGCAAACTGCAGATACGTGTTTCTGGCTATTTAGCCTTCGTCAGTACGGTACAGTCAAGTGTAAAGGATGAGCAATACTTGGTTGCGAAAAAAGGGTCGAAAATAAAATAAGCGAATTTACATCAGGGGGCCAACTGCGGTTTCGTAGCATCGTGTCTAGTTGAAAAAACTTCAGACATCACCAGAAGATGGCAAATGAGACTTTGCCGAAACGTTGTGAAAATAATCCTTATGGGGATAAAATACACAGAACACGGAGCATCAAGGAAGCAATTGATGGAATAAATTAAGAATCATATATAACAGAGGTATGTCTTTCATTCATAACTTTAATAATAAATATGTATACCATTACAATTAAAAACATATTCAGTTTTCTCAAATAACTATATATTTTTGCGATTTGCTGTAGATACT